>SJYC01133320.1:0-14900 GCA_006408675.1 Madoqua kirkii
GAAAACAGACTTTCAGGAGATTTCTTTGTGACTTTAAGCTATGTTATGATCCTTCTGGCTCCAATTTATCTCTGTTGTGAAATGTTGCCTGTGAGAACCAGCTTGGGATCAGTAGGTGAGACTAAAGATTGTGATTCTAACCAGCTTTTTATGTTAAAGACAGTTTTTTAAATCTAGTGATTGAGAGAATGTATGTGTGCCATTTATTGAAGTACACAACATTTTTGCTAAGCAGAAAGAAAATGCATGGAATCCAGTGACAGAGGCTTAAAGTGGCTACTTAAGTTTATTTATTTTGGGCATGTCATTGAGTCCTACTTAATATTTTTAGTAAAATGGAAGAACTTTCTTCCCACGGAGGTAGTAAGTTTCCTCTCGTTGAAGCTGTACACCTAGATTATGAATGACCATGTGGTAGGACTGCCAGAGAGAAGGCTGCAAAGTTAGAGGAAAAAAATGACCTTTCAGTGCACTTCAAAGTCCAAGCTGCTATGATCTTTACATGGTGATTTTGACTCCAGGATTGAGTCTTCACCACTTTATGTCTGGTCCCCAGCAAGGAACCTGAAACGAATTGAGCTTTAAATGTGCCTTTTGAATGAGTGAATTAATAGGTTAGTAAGAATTTTATTTAGCTTGTTGTGTAGCTTTAACTTGGAGGCTGCAAAGTGAGGCTTAGAGATGGTTTCTTTTTCTTTGAGTTACTATGTCAGCCTTTGGGTCCTTGTCTCAGGATGAACAGTGCTGCCAGGCTGAGGCTGTCTGATCAGCCCCACTGGACTTATTTTAGCTTAGTCTCACTTTCATGACCCAATCAATAAAGTTATCTTTTGAGAAATAAACATTGTATTCAAATAAAACATTTCTATCAACCAGTCACTAACACTGACATATGTTTTTAAAGATGTAAAAACTCTGGAACACAACTGAAATAAATATAAATATTTAGCCTCAAATTAAATGTGTTATTTCATTTTAGAAGCAACTAAACAGTACTTAATCTCACTCCTCTGTCCTCCCAGGGATTAAGTAACCAATTCATTCCACAATTATTTTGGAGTTAATAATCTTCCCAGCTGCATTTATGGCTCCACAGCGCTTTGGGGCTACAGAGAAACTTGGGCATCAAAGCTTTTATTTCAGTCTTTGATCCTTCTCTTCAGGTTAGACCTTTTTCTGCCTGCTTGCAATTTCTCAAAGAGAAGGCATTAATAATTTGCCATCGGAAGACTTCCAATTTCATTCTCTTGTGTCTTTGTCTACTCTGCAACTTTTATTTTTCTCCTCATAAAGAGAAAGTCTTTTTTGACATTATCTGCTTGGCTTCCCTAACATGGAGGAGGATTACAGTAGCATCCCTATGATTCTCTGTATTAGCATTCTTAGTCCGTTTTACCTGTTTCTCTTGCCTTATTCCTAACCTTAATTCCTAGCCAGCAGTTGTGAAGTTACTATGTATTGAATTAAGATTCCATTTTAACAACTCTTGGAGATTACTATAGTTGTAATGGATAATTTTAAGCTCAAATCTTAAAAAAAAATCAAATCTTCCCTTTATCTGTAAACATTTAAGTAGAATTAGACTAACTTTTAAAATGTAGATTGAGTGGATTACTAAATAAAAATTCTGGATGATTCCTCTCCCTCTGTAGAAACTCAGTATATATTTATTATTGACTCAGTGAGAGTGAGAATCTTAGATACTTTCGGTATTCCTCTTTACTGACTTTAGAGTGAGACTATTGGGTTAAAGAAAGAGAACATGCATTTATGGTTTATGCTTCTTTTTATATTTCTCTAGAGGTGATCTTGGTACTTAGATGAAATTGTAATGGACATTTGAAAATGAAATCTTTTTCCAAATTGGCTTATTTCAAACTGAAACTAGTTGGATGCAAATCTGCCTATCTAATCTTCTTAGTATAAATTTGCCTTTGATGTTGTGGTTTCATAGTCTAGTTGTGCCTCTTTCTCATTATGTCTCTGCACACTGGTATTTGGGGAGACATTTTCATTTCTTGTGCTCACTTGATTAGGGGTGAATGGAGGGAGGGGGAGAAGGGATTGGTCTACCAGATGCCCCTGCCTGATCATTGTTCACAAATGCCTGCCTGCATTAAACATGCATGTCTGTATCCGTAGGCATAAGCCTTTGGAAAGCATTCCTGCCCATGCCACCCCAGAGGCATTCTTTATCTTCAGTTCTGCCCCTTTAGGGGGTTTCTCTTCAAAGAGGCATAAGTACAATACATTCACTAGTTACTGTTGGCAATTTAAATTCATCCCACATTTCTGTAATTATTTTTCAAATTTTCTATTTATTGTTTTATTTGTTGACAGTTTTCAGGTTAAAATGTGAATGCTGAAGACAGATGATAATTTTTTAGATTCTGCTAAGATGCCAGTTTAAAATAGCGGAAATCTTCAAGCCTTGCTACATGCTTTTTCATAAAATGTGAGTTTTCCAATAATGCAAATATACTTTTCTATTTGAGAATAAGAAAGAAACAGGCATATTTCAAAGGCAAAACATTTGAAATGAAAAGAGTGAAACAGAGAGATTTAGTTAAAAAAGTCAAAGATATGAGGGGGGAAATTCTGCCAGTTTTGTTTGTAACTCTTCAAAGGTATTTCTTCAGGCTGATTGCAGTTGCAAGAGGATTGATTAATCACGCTGAGTGGCTTTATATTTTCTGTACTGAATTGGATGAGTTGAGGCATAAGCACATGATCAGATATAAAAGGACCAATCCACTACTGAAGTTCATTTTATTTATTTTTTTAATTGGAAAATAGTTCCTTTATAGTAATGTGATGATTTTTGCCATATGTAAACATGAATCAGCCATAGGTGTACATGTGTTTCTTCAAGAGAATCCCTCTCCCACCGTCCTTCTCATCCCATCCCTCTAGGTTGTCACAGAGCACTAGCTTTGGGTTCACTGTGTCATACACCAAACTGCCCCTGGCTATCTGTTTTATGATATGTGATTGTATATGTTTCACTCTAATCTCTCAAATCATCCCTCCTTTTCTTCCCCCACTGTGTCCAAAAGTCTGTTCTTTGTCTTCTTTGTTCCCTTGCATGTAAGATCATCGGTACCATCTTTCTAGATTCCATATATATGCATTAATATACAGTATTTGCCTTTCTCTTTCTGACTTCACTCTGTATAATAGGCTCTAGGTTCATCCATGTCATTAGAAATATCTCAAATGTGTTCCTTTTTATAGCTGAGTAGTATTCCACTGTGTATATGTACCACAGCTTCCTTATCCATTCATGTCAATGGACATCTAAGTTGCTTCCATGTCTTAGCTTAGAGTTCATTTTAATCTGAAACTCTAGGTGACCTCCAATTTCACAGATAAAAATTAAAATATACTTGGTGTTTACTATGTGCCATACAATAGTATAAGTATTTTGGAATAGAGTAGTTTGCATTTTTCTCCTAATCAAAAGGGAAGAGACAGACTGCTTACTCCCCATAGCAGCTCTATGCAAGAAACATTTTATTATCATTTCTATTTGAGAGATGAGAAGATGGAGGCAAAGAGAAATGAAATAAATTGCTTGAGATCAGTGTATGTGTAGGTGATGGGGCTCAAACAGAGAGCCCATGATCTTAATTTTATTCTGCCTCTTAGTCTTAGACTCAATGCTTCTGTGAATTCATGTTTGTGGTTGATACCGCTCTGTTTCTGGTCTCACAAAGCTCTTGTCACCTATCCTGTTAGAGATCCCATAGTTTAACTGGGCAGTGCTAATTCTCTTGCCTCTGGCTTTTAACATGACCCTTGGGCAAAAGGAATATCTTCTATAGATTTGAAAAGATGTTTGAGGATTTTTATCACATTATAAATCATAGTTAGTGCCGTTTATCAGAAGTCATTTTTTTACTCAAGAGTGCACTTATCACAGATTTACATGTTTTATGGAGCCTATTTAAAATCGAGGATCTTCTGTCCCTTTTCACTATTTCTGAAAAGAAAACAGCAAAATGGTGATGGAAAAATCATCAGCTGGCTAGTTCCGGTTGTAATAGTCCATCTTGAAGATGCACTCACAAGTTTCTGAAACTTGCGCAGCTGTTCATTCAAAGATGCAGGGAAATAGACAGTGTACAAAATAGCAGACAAAGGCACTGTGGCCTGCAGGAGAATTGGGATTTCACTGTGTGTGTCAAAAGTGAATGAATTCAAGAATAACCACTTGAAAAGGAATTCTCCCTTAATGTCTTGGGTGCAAAAATGTGCTCAGATTGTACTGGCTCTGAAGAGCGAGACTCAAAGAGGTAAATTACTTTCTAGCTACTAGCTTTCAATTGCTACTGGCTCAAAGTGCTAGCTAACCTTGTAAAAGTGGAGCAGAGAACGAGAGTAGTTTGCATTTTTCTCCTAATCAAAATCGAAGAGACAGGCTGAGTGAGATCCCACAGTAGCACCAGGATTTCTGATGGCAGAAGTTTATAAATAGGCATAAACATCCCATTGCAAGCCTCAACAAGAACCACTTAAACGTCCTGTATACATTTTTCAAGCAATTTTTCTTTGGAATAAAAGGTCTAGGAAATAGTTTTGAGGTGTGAAAACTGATGTTTATAGAGAGTAAACTGTTTCCTTTTAAGGCTTTTCAAGTATGTATTCAACAACCGTGTAATTATGTAAAATTTCCTGGGACAGTTACAGCAGTTAGAACCCAGTATTAATGAAATGATGGGTCATGGGTTCAACCGTGGTCTGGGCCAGTACGCTTCAAGTGGAGAGAGCCTTTAGTACAGCCCAGAAAGCATCTCTGAGGCTGCCCTGCGATCTCTTGGACTTCCTTGGCCACAAGAGGCCTGAGGACTTATTAAAATCAAACTCCTTTTCCAGGAAACTTATCCCACTCTTCACCCTCAAACTGCAAGATAGTTGCACCCTTTGTATCCTAATGAGTAGAACTGAATAAAATTATATATGTTCAGGAAGAGAGGAAAATGTGCTGAGAAGCTGAATACAGTGGAATGCACATGGCGTAAACAATGCTGGACATCTTTATAATGTGGTTTGTTTGAATTCGTTTAGGAAATCTGCTCACAAAATCACTCCAAAGGATTGCACACTTCTTGAATTGCTTCTGTCTTGTTTTCATCTGTAAAATGGAGCTACTCATGCCTAGTGTCAGGGTTGTTGAAGGATTAAATAAGATAATACGTGACAGCATCCACTTCAGTGGCAGATAGTAAGTACCCAATAAATGGTGCCTATTATTATTTTCCGAAATCTCCAACAAATGTCATTGTTAACTAGATACCCCAAACACCACTTTGAAGCATTGATATGGATTAATGAAAACAAGAATCGCTATTTATTTACAGAACATGAATACCTGGATTTTATGGATCTCAGGAATTTGACATGCCCTTCCATGGTGGCTTGGTGGTAAAGAGCATGCATGGCAATGAGGAGATGTGAATTCGACCCCAGGGTCAGGAAGATCCTCTGGAGAAGGAAATGGCACCCCACTCTAGTATTCTTGCCTGGACAATTCCGTTGACAGAGAATCCTGGTGGATTGCAGGCCATGGGGTCACAAAAATGTTGGACGCAACTTATGACTAACCAGCAACAGCAACAGCTTGTATGGTAGCAGATAGCAAGGTTTTAGTAAAGAATTCTTTGACTATTAGTATAATCTGTTTCATTCTGAATGTTGTGGAGCTAAGAAGTAGGCACATATAACATGGACCGTGTATATGAAAATATGTTAGTAAGTTAGAAAATGTTCAGAGATAAAGACCCGTAAATATTCAAGGGCACTGCAGGAGCTCTTGGGCAGACTGAGTGAAGGAGAGGGCGACCAGTGCAGGTTGGATAGACCAGGAAGGTGATACATCTTCTTGTATTGCTTGGTTTTGTTTTGTTTGTGCTTGGAGAGGTAGTGGGTGATTAGAGCAGTCCAAAAGAGCATGTGTTTAGAACTTCTAAGCCGTAGCTCCATTTCTGTTATAAAATCTTTGTGTTTTCCTTGAGAAAATGACTTGATTTCCTGGGCATGATTCATCCTCCTTCGTACAAAGAAGAAATTAAGCTGACTTCGGCTGTTTCTTTCTGGTCTCACATTCTGTGGAGTCTATGGATCTGAGAGAGGCAGGCAATAGTACTGGCAATTTGCTGTGTCCGAATCAGCAGCCTTCATGCCCCTCTCATGGTGTGGAGACCATACCCTAAGTGAGCCTAAGTAGTCGTGTCATTGTGGTGATCACAATGGTTAACCATTGAGTTTCCAAATTGTGAAATCGGGGCTGAGAAACTAGCTCCTTAACAGTACTGAGAAAAATCTGGAGCTTCAGTTGGGTAAGATATGGTGTTTAGTTGGTTCCCTAAGGGGAAAAAAGGTAGCTTTGTTGACTTTCTGGAAAGAACTAGGAATGACAGAAATTGAGGAAAGAGGAGGCAGCGAGGGAAGGAGACTAGTGGATAGTGGCCCCAGAGGAGGAATAGGAGTAAGGAGCACAAGAGAGGGGAGGAAGCAGAGCTGGGCAGAGCTCTCTTCATTTCCTCCTTCTCCCAATGTATTAGTCTCCAGTCGTGTCTGGCTCTTTGCAACTCCATGGACTGTAGCCTGCCAGGCTCCTCCATGCATGGGCTTTTCCAGGCAAGAATACTGGAGTGGGTTGCCATTCCCTTCTCCAGGGGATCTTCCCGGCCCAGAGATCAAATCCAGGTCTCCCCACTGCAGTCAGACTCCTTGAGCCACCAGGGAAGCCCCTTGCTCTCCCAAAAGCAGATGTTAATATCACTTACAGGATTCTTTCCTACTGAGTCCACATTTGGCTTCAGGATCCTTCTGAACACACAGTTCCACAAAGTCACTGTCAACAAGATGAGCATGTTACAAAGAAATTGCATTTTGGGATCAAGGAATGAGTTCAAGTTTATAAGTTGTCAGTTTTTTTAGGCATTAGTCCAGTTTTTATATGACATTTACTCCAATTTCACCAACTCACAGTTATTTTTCTGTTCTCTCAAATCCTATAGCACTTCCTGTCTGTCTGTTATTTGGCACTTACCCCCTTCTGTGGTCTGTAATCTATTTGTGGTATGAGTCTTGTCCTTCCAACTGGATATAAACTCTTTAAGCCTGGGATCATGTCTTCCACGTCTTTTCCCTCCTCACAGTATATACTTGACACTTGAAAGTTCATGGTTTATTTGTGACTGTATCTTTGCTGAAAATGATGCAACTAATTTTGGTAAAGTCTGTGTAAATAGTCGAAGTAAAAGTTTTAGCACCAAAATGAAATTATCTGCAATGTGTATTTCATTGACTGTTCTGAACAACAGACACGTCACTATAGAATGCTAAGAACAGGCTAATCAATAAAGACACATGATAATTTGTGGAATATTATATCATTTACTAGTTTTCAGAAGGGGTACATTTGAGTGCTGGCAGTTAGTGACAGATGAGACTTGATCTCAGATTGTTGAAATCCCAAATAAAGATGTGCTCTGATTTCCTTCTCTGCTGCTGAGATTTTCCAGTTGCTGAATTTGATGGAGAAAACTGTCCCCAAAATATCATGGCATGTGTTTTTTATTTATTATTATTTTTTTTTATATAGAAAATTTTATTTATTTTTTCATTTTGTACATATTTTATTTATTTTTTTATTTCATTTTTACTTTATTCTACATTGCAATACTGTATTGGTTTTGCCATATATTGACATGAATCAGCCATGGGTGTACACGATCTCCCAATGCCGAAGCCCCCTTCCACCTCCCACCCCATATCATCTCTCTGGATCATCCCCGTGCACCAGCCCCAAGCATCCTGTATCCTGTATCGAACATAGACTGGCGCTTCGTTTCTTACATGATGGTATACATGTTTCAATGCCTTTCTCTCAAATCATCCCACCCTCTCCCTGTCCCTCAGAGGCCAAAATTCCATTCTATACCTCTGTGTCTCTTTTGTTGTCTCACATACAAGGTCATCATTACTATCTTTCTAAATTCCATATATATGTGTCAGTATACTGTATTGGTGTTTTTCTTTCTGGCTTACTTCACTCTGTATAATCGGCTCCAGTTTCATCCATCTCATTAGAACTGATTCAAATTTATTCTTTTTAAGGGCTGAGTAATACTCCATTGTGTATATGGACCACTGCTTTCTTATCCATTCATCTGCTGATGGACATCTAGGTTGTTTCCATGTCCTGGCTATTATAAACAATGCTGCAGTGAACATTGGAGTACATGTGTCTCTTTCAATTCTGGTTTCCTCGGTGTGTATGCCCAGCAGTGGGAAAAATTGCAAATGGAACTGGCATGTGTTTTTTAAATGACAGAGCATTTTCCTCGTTAGTACAGAAGAGACATTAATAACTCTTTCATTGAACACATAATATTTTTCAGGCATTGTTTAAAATATTTTGCATATAAACTGTGTGTTTAGTCTTTGCCATGTCTGTAGAAAGTAAATACTCTATCAGTTCTTAAAGCTGAAACACAGAGTAGTTATGTAACTTATAAACGAAGTAAAAGCCAACAGTTAGTAAGGTCACAGAGCTAGTAAGTAGAAAAAAACCTGGATTCAAAGTCAGCCTGTCCCCAGAGTCCAAGCTCCTCACTGACATAGTCTCTCCAGGTGAGTACAAGCCCCTGAGGGCTTGTCTTCGATTGGTTTCATTAGCTAATTGACATTAGCTAATGTTCTCTGCGCCTCTCAATGTGGTGAACAGAAGAAAACAGTGAATAAGTGAATTACTTTCTGGAAGGCGAACATCCATATAAAGACTACTTCATCTTTTAATTTGGGGCATAGAGTGAGGTGGTTAGAATGGTGTCCTTAAATTAGACTATAGGAATTTTTAGTGTGTTCTGCAGATTTTCTTTTAATGACTTGGGAAGAGTTATTTATACTCTTGACCTTAATTTCTTCATCTATAAAATGGAAAAAATTCGTACCTGATACGATTATTGAATAATTAAATGAAAGCATCTATATAAATTGCTTGATATAGTTCCTGACTATAGCAAGCACCCAGTAAATGCTACTATCATCATCATTATCATCATCATCTCATTGCCATCATCACTGATTTGGCAGAAAGGTAGCTGGACTGCAGCATCTGGCAGCCAGCCACATTCTTTGTTTGCCTTTATGTGAAAGGGACCAGTCTGTCTTAGAATCCGGATAAATAAAGCAACTGTTGTTGCACTTATGCTTTAAACATATTCCTTAGTACCGAAAAATTTTACTTCCTCACTATAATGTCAAATGCTAATTAAAAGGATTATATTAAGTGCATTTGGGGTACTCTTATGGTGCCATCACAATTTAAAAATCAGATGGATTAGAAATATCTGAACTGTGGCAGATTATCAAGTCAGTTGAAACCAATTTCTTTTGCATGGTTCGTTCAGATGATATGAAAGCACTTTGATATCATTTTAGTGGGTACGTTTCAATGTTTGATAAGCTGACTTTTTGTGTTGTGAACTATGTCTTGTTTACATATTCCAGAGTTGATTTTTCATGAGTGGTAAATGGTTGGTTAACGTGAGAGCTTGCAAGTGAAATCTGAAACTACACCTATGGATTGAACGTAATGTGTGTTAGATCAAACGCTTAGACACAAGTAAGTAATGCCTCAGCGCTCGTTCTCTGTCTTCATGATCCATCTGCATCCCTTTGCATGAGTAGTATTCATAGTAGTTTTAACTCATAGTATTCTTTCGCTCTCAGTTTTGTTTAATCTGAGAAGGCTGGTGAAGTTAATTATGTTGTCTAGAAATGGAAAAAGAAACCCACCAACAACCACTAAGATTGCTGCTAATGTTGATATGATTGAATTCATAGTAGAGGCAGCTGGATTTAATTATCAGCTTGCAGTGTTGTGGTTTCAGCAGCAATTGCTGAGGAATGGATAATGCAAGTAGCCTTCAAAGCCACTTACATTAGAGATAAAAACCTTGTCATTCAGGCAGACAGCTGACTGAACAAGTATTAAAATGAACAAAGATTTCCCAAGGGAGGTTGCAGACTAAGGTTTGGTTTTGTCTCCTTGGCTTCAATTCAAATATGTCAGCGACACAGGATCTTATTCTTTCTAACTTAAAATGTTAGCCATTCTTTAGCACGAGAGGTGAATTGGGGGAGAGTTAGAGGGTGGGGGCATTGTGGCAGCTACAAAAATTCTTAGTTAGCTAATGACTCCATCCCTTATTCGGCTCATTTATGGGAGAAATGTAGACAAGAATCCTTAGGTTCTAATTATCTTAGTAGCATTTCTAAGTACCAACTTAAATTCTGTCACAGATGTGACAGAACCTGCTAAGAGCAACAGTGGCTAGTGGTAGCAGAAATCCAATATTCTCCTTCTAAATCAGGGTTTTTCAACAGCGGCACTATTGACATTTGGGGCCAGATAATTCTTTGTTGTGGGGGACTGTCCTGTGCCTTGTGGATGTTTAGCAGCATCTCTGGTTCCTATACAGGGAATGCCAGCAGCTGCCTCCCCCAATTGTCAAGACCAAAAATGTCTCCAAGTATTGCCAAAAGTGCCCTGGAGAGAAAAATCACCCCCATTATGAATCACTGCTGTTACATCTATGAGAGGGGTATGGGTAAATTACTTTTGGATGGTACTACAAGTTTTTACACACACAAACATACCCACATCTCAGACCTCTATACATTAGCTCTGTTTGCTTTTATAAGTAATATCCTTATAATACTCTAGACAGAGCTTTCAGAAGCATAATGTCTATCAACATAAATTCTATAGCTGGTGTTGCTTCTCTGCACAGCAGTCCTTCATACTCTCGGAAGCAGCCCTTTAGCTACATAAGATATGAAACAGCAGGATGCAATAAGGAGCGAATGAATCTTTAATGAATAGTTTTTAATAGAAGTCACATTGTTTTAATAATAGGGATGATAACATGTTATTAGTGCTGGCAATTAATTAAGGAATCCTTGCCAAGATAATTGGTAATCATTTTCTTAATTTCTTTCTGTGATTCAATAAATACATTTTTTTTTAAAGTGTGATAACGTTAGCTGACTGAATCACAGTTTCCTTTGCATGTAGCTTAGTTACCAGATTGAGGTTTAAAAATATTGAGGGAGTTTGTCCTGCACTGTGTAGATGAATAAATCAAAAGAATGATTGCAGTAAAATGATTGCCTGTTTTTTAAAAGTATGATTCAAAAAAAGACCCTCTTAAGCCCCACGTGGATGTTTTTTGTTTGCTTTTGGTCATATGTGTAATCCCTATTTATTTCAAAGCCTTACCTAAAGAACATCGGTTGGGGCAGTTTGAATGCAGGAGAAAGAACCCAGAAATCTGAGCAGTGATCTTGAGTTTCTTACCTGTCTGATCTTTAGCATTCTGGGGTTTACTGTTCCTGTTTTCTTAGGTCTAAAGGATAACTAATCTTGCCTCAGGCAACTGTTCCATAAATCTTGTTAAGATTAATTAGAAAATTCACATGAAGTATTTTGAAAGCCTGGAAGAAAAATACTCTCTCTAACACCAGAAGAAAAAAATTGGGGTTTTTCTTCCTCTTTCTCTCTCTGGCAGGTGGCTCTGCTTCCCCGTCTCTTCTCATCCATCCTTTTTGCTGCTGGGGGTTGATGAAACTGTTACTCACAGTCTTTCCCAACGTGCATTCAAGGAACAGTATTAGATTCATTTTGTTGAGAGATTTAAACCCTACCTTGTCTGACAGACTCTGAATTCACCTCTTAAATGCATTCCTACAAGCCCCAGTCAGAGTATCAACAAAGTTGAAAATACCAACTTTATTTTTTAGTCACCTTGAATAAAAATGATGCCATTTATTTTTTAACAAGTTTGGGATATTCTCTTACAGACGCTATCAGTTCTGATATACTTCAGTGATGGGAATAGTATCTGTGCTATTTTTGTGTGTAGAAAACTTATTTCTAACAGTTTCCTTTTTTTTTTTTTTTTTTGTAAATCTAATTGCTTTTGGTTCACCAGGAATTCATGGGCAATTGCTTTTCTCACTATTACAAATATATTGCAAGTGGAGCTTTTATATTCAGGGTTGCTGACCTGAATCTGTTTTCCTTCTCAGTAATCTTGTGCTGTTTCCAAGTTTAGGAAAACTGACAGAGTTTGAAAAGACAATATGCATCAGTCAGACTAGGGGTGCTACTGTTGCATCTTTTATACATAATTGTCAAAAAATCCTATTAATACCCAAGTGGGGGCCAATACATGAAAATCTAACTGAAACGTTGCAGAGGTGATTCAGAGACAAACAGAAACCTTCATTTCCGACCCCAATTTACTGCTGTCCCAACAGATTTCATGTTCTCCATTTCTGAAGAAATTATCTATATCAGACATGTAGACTCATGATCCAGAGGTTATAGGAAATGTCACTTTATGTTAAAAAAGAGCCCACCTCATACCTGGCTTTGTGCTTTACTCCTTGCATTAATAATGATGTCTTTCCAGCTTTAATTCTACTTCTCAGTCCTGGGGGACACATATTTTAATTTTTTATTGGTTGTGGTACATTTTCAGCAGATTCATAGGAAGGCCTTCCCATATGCTTCCTGACCCATTCAACCTGCAGAAAGACGTAAATGCTTCCATATCTGTGTGTTTCTGTGTGCTTGTGTATGTGTTTAATGAGAAAGAAGGAAGTGGTAAAACTTGATTTTACCTGAAGGAGCACCTTTGTGTCCCTATTTAAAATGGATATAAATCAGAATTTTTTATGCGCTTAGTCATTTTTTTCCCTCCTAGTAGGCCTCAGCCTTTAAACTTTGATAGCAAATAGATTAGGAGGATGAAAATAATAAAGAAGTTAGCTTATCCATGATTTAATCAATATGGTAATCCACTGAAATTCTAAAATTTATAAGGTTAAACTGTAGTGAAAATTTATGATTCCTTATGTAGTCAGCTGGTTTCCACACTTTATCTGATGGGTAGACTGATAGCATTTGGAAGGTAGGGCACTATGTATGCATAGGCATAATTTTTATTCCCTAAAATCTTTCTGTGCAACAATTTTTACACTGAAGCGCTTAAAACTAAATATATGTCTAGAGTTTTGGGAAAAAAAAAACCCTCTAAAAACATAGAAGTTTGGAAAAAGTAGAACATAACATATGTGTAACAACTTGCTGTTTGAGAAATGATTGGGCTTTTCAGATAAGTAATTGTAAGGCCTGGCTCTTTAGGTGAGAACTGCTTTGTTGATTAACAGCCCAACAGACTGAGATTCTCCAAGGCGGTCATCTTGTGTTCAGGTTTAAATTACTTTAGAGCAGGAATCAAGCCCAGAATATGTGTTACAAGTATTTACATCTGAATTCTAGTATTTATTCCTCATCTAGGCTACAATGTGTTCTGGAAAAGGGTATCTGTGCTTGCTTCTTTGCCCCAAGGTATCACATTACTGGATGATAACATGTTAGAATTGTCCAAAAGGGTTTTTGTGAGCAGATTTGAGTCATATTTTCTACTGGAATATTAATGATTTTTAAAAAAAAATCTAAAGTGTTACTTTTCATGTCTATAACTGGAGGAGCTAACTAAAAATGATTGTATCATTGAAGTTAGTGGTATCTTCCCTTCTCAGACATCCTAAAACTTATCTGTGCCATATGTTTTGATATTCAATGCAGCACTTTATTTATTGAGCACTAGCCCTTAATTTTATTCTTAAGTCATTTAAACTGAAGTTTGCTTCCTCTTAATATCGTGGGAATGATAGTATGCCTGTAATAATTTCTTTAAAGATAGGGAACGTATGGTATTTAGAATTTTCTTGGGCATCAAAATTTAAAAAACTGCAATAGTCTTCACTAACCATTTCCCCTACCCTTGGTTTTATGGAGAAGGCCAGTCATGACCCAAAGTAAGCTCCCCATCTTCCTCCTGAATCTGACTACTCCCAGGGGCTTCCTCTTTCCCTTGATGGTGACAACTTTCAGTGGCTCCAGCCAAACATATAGATGGCAGCCTTGACTTATCACTTTCACATCTCCTGCCCAGTCTTTGAAAAATATACTTTTGATCCTATGTTCAACTTACATCCAGAACCCATCACTTTTCGCCACCCGCCCTGCACCAACCTCCTCTAAACTGCAGTCATCTTGAGCTTTGATTACTGTAGTGGCTTCCTCCCTGGCTCCCTGCTTCCACCTTTGCTCTCCTTTCTCTTCTTACAAAGAAGCTGGAGTGATCCTGGTGAAAGCATAGCCAGCCAAAGCTTCAACTTCTTTGATCAACTGCACTGCCTACCCCCGCCCCCCGACCCGTGATCTCCCCCTACCCCCCTCTTCTCTCTCTGAACTCCCCTCTCCTCTGACTTCTCTTCCCTCGCCCCTTGCTGACCACACTGGCCTCACTGCTGTGCTTCTCAGAAGCCAGGCATGTTCCTGCCTCAGGCTGAGCAGTGGCCCTTGCTTCCCCCTGCAGGGCTCCTGCATTCTTAGATGCTGCACGATGGGCTCCCCCGTTTAACACCTCCTTGCTGTTAGGGTATCTTGACAATCTTAAAAATCACAACTGCTTCCTGGCACTCTCTGTCCTCCTTATTCTGCTCAATTGTTTTCTCTCTGGTACTTGCCTCTGACTAGCAGACTATATATACAGTTTGCTTATTTTAGAGTTTCTGTCATCACTTAACTAGAATGCTGACTGGATGAAGGCAGGAATTTTTGCTGGCTTTTTTCAATGTCATAGGGGCTTCCCTGGTGGCTCAGATGGTAAAGAACTGTCTGCAGTGCAGGAGACCCAGGTTCAATCCCTGGGTTAGGAAGATCCTCTGGAGAAGTGAATGGCAACCCATTCCAGTATTCTTGCCTGGAGAATCCCATGGATGGAGGAGCCTGGAGGGCTGTAGTCCATGGG
>SJYC01133322.1:0-10263 GCA_006408675.1 Madoqua kirkii
AGATGATAAAAGTGAAGTTGTAAAATATTGAGTGAAATGTCTGAGATACAAAATTTAATAACCATAGAGATTCTATTCTAAAGGTATGTTTAATAGCAGAGAAAAGAAGAGCAAAGTAAATAGAAAATGAATAAAGAAACGTAAGAAAAAATTACAGATATGAAAGGCAGGAATATGCAAATCAAAAAAACTTACAGTAAAACTTTAGTCCACTGTTGGTGGAGACACAAATTGGTACAGGCATTGTGGAAAACAGTATGGCAGTTCCCTAAGAAATTAAAGTAACTGACTTAGTCAACAAAGTAGGTGGTAAGGATGAAAGAGTAAACACAGATACAGGAAAATTTCCATGTTAAAGAGCAAAAATCATTCAATTTTCTGCTCTCATTAAATAATACCAACACATTTTTATTTCTAATGTGCATTTCCTGATGGTTACCTGATACCTTAATTTGGTATAAACATTCTATCTTCAGTTCAATTCAGTTTGGTCACTCAGTCATGTCTGACTCTTTGTTACCCCATGGACTGCATCACACCAGGCCTCCCTGTCCATCACCAACTTCCAGAGTTTACTCAAACTCATGTCCATTGAGTCGGTGATGCCATATAATTATCTCATGCTCTGTCGTCCCCTTCTCCTTACACATTCAATCTTTCCCAGCATCAAGGTCTTTTCAAATAAGTCACCTCTTTGCAGCAGGTGACCAACATATTGGAGTTTCAGCTTCAACATCAGTCCTTCCAATGGATACTCACAACTGATTTTCATTAGGATGGACTGGTTGAAACTTATTGCAGTCCAAGGCACTCTCAAGAATCTTCTCCAACACCACAGTTCAAAACCATCAATTCTTCAGCACTCAGCTTTCTTTATAGTCCATCTCTCACATCCATACATGACTACTGGAAAAACCATAGTTTTGACTAAACAAACCTTTGTTAGCAAAGTAATGTCTCTGCTTTTGAATATGCTGTCTACATTGGTTATAACTTTTCTACAAAGGAGTAAGCATCTTTTAATTTCATGACTTGCAGTCACCATCTGCAGTGATTTTGGAGACAAAAACATAAAGTCTGCCACTGTTTCTCCATCTATTTGCCATGAAATAATGGGACCAGACACCATGATCTTAATTTTCTGAATGTTGGAGTTTAAACTAACTTTTTCCCCTCTCCTCCTTCACTTTCAATAAGAGGCTCTTTATTTTTTCTTCATTTTCTGCTATAAGGATGATGTCGTCTACATATCTGAGGTTATTGATATTTCTCCCTGCAATCTTGATTTAAGCTTGTGCTTCATCCAGCTTAGCAATTCTGATGATGTACCCTGCATGTAAGTTAAATAACTAAGATGACAATATACAGCCTTGACATACTTCTTTTCCTATTTGGAACCAGTATATTGTTCCATACCCAGTTCTAACTGTTGCTTTCTGACCTGAATACAGATTTCTCAAGAAGCAGGTCAGGTGGTCTGGTATTCCCATCTCTGGAAAAATTTTCTAGAGTTTATTGTGATCCACACAGTCAAAGGCTTTGGTATAGTCAATAAAGCAGAAATAGATGTGTTTTTTCCCCTGGAATTTTCTTTCTTTCTCAACAATCCAACGAATGTCAGCAATTTGATCTCTGGTTTCTCTACCTTTTCTAAAACCAGTTTGAACATCTTGGAGGTTCACGGTTCACGTACTGTTGAGGCCTGGCTTGGAAAATTTTGAGCATTACTTTGCTAGCATGTGAGATAATTGCAGTTGTGTGTTACTCTGAACATTCTTTGGCATTTCCTTTCTTTGCGATTGGAATGAAAACTGACTTTTTAGTCCTGTGGCCACTGCTGAATTTTCCAAATTTGCTGGCATATTGAGTGCAGCACTTTCACAGCATCAATTTTCTGAATTTGAAACAGTTTAACTGGAATTCTATCACCTCCATTAACTTAGTTTGTAGTGATGCTTCCTAAGGCCCACTTGACTTCACATTCCAGGATGTCTGGCTCTAGGTGAGTGATCACATCATTGTGATTTTCTGGTTCATGAAGATCTTTTCTGAATAGTTCTATATATTCTTGCCATGTCTTCCTAATATCTGCTTCTGTTAAGTCCATACCATTTCTGCCCTACATTGAGCCCATCTTTGCATGAAATGTTCCCTTCGTATCTTTAATTTTCTTGAAGAGATCTGCACTTTATTATATTGGTTTCTTCCGTTTCTTTCCACTGATCTTATCTCTCCTTTCTATGCTTTGGAACTCTGCATTCAGATAGGTATATCCTTCCTTTTCTCCTTTGTTGTTCATGTCTCTTCTTTTTATAGCTATTTGTAAGGCCTCCTCAGACAGCCATTTTGCTTTTTTTTTTTTTTTTTTTTGCATTTATTTTTCTGGAGGATGGTCTTGTTCCCTGTTTCCTGTACAATATCAAAACCTCCGACCATAGTTCCTCAGGCACTCTATCAGAATTAGTCTATTAGATCTGTCTTAGATCTATTTTTCACTCCCACTGTATAATCATAAGGGATTTGATTTAGGTCATATCTGAATGGTCTAGTGGTTTTCCCTATTTTCTTAAATTTAATTCTGAATTTAGCCATAAGTAGTTCATGATCTGAGCCACAGTCACTCCTGGTTGTTTTTGCTGATTGTATAGAGCTTCTCCATCTCTGGCTGCAAAGAATGTAATCAGTCTGATTTTGGTGTTGACTATCTGGTGATATCCATGTGTAGAGTTTTCTCTTGTGTTGTTGGAAGAGGGTGTTTACTATGACCAGTGTTCTCTACTGCCAAAATTATATTAGCTTTTGCCCTGCTTCATTATGTATTCCAAGACCAAATTTCCCTGTTACTACAGGTGTTTCTTGACTTCCTACTTTTGCATTCCACTCACCTATTATGAAAAGGACATTTTTTGGGGTCTAGTTCTAGAATGTCTTATAGGTCTTCATAGAGCCGTCCAACTTCAGTTTCTTCAGAATTACTGTTTGGGGCATAGGCTTGGATTACCGTGATATTGAATGGTTTGCCTTGGAAACGAACAGAGCTCATTCTGTCATTTGTGGTTTGTGTCCAAGTATTGCATTTTGGACTCTTTTGTTGACTATGATGGCTACTCCATTTCTTCTACGGGATTCTTGCTCAATGTAGTAGATATAATTGTCATCTGAGTTAAATTCACCCATTCCATTCCATTTTAGTTCACTGATTCCTAAAATGTCGATGTTCACTCTTGCCATGTCCTGTTTGACTGCTTCCAAATTGCCTTGATTCATGGACCTAAAATTTTAGGTTCCTATGCAATATTGTTCTTTACATGTCAGACCTTGCTTCCATCACCAGTCAGATCCATAACTGGATGCTGTTTTTGCCTTGGCTCCATCTCTTCATTCTTTTTAGAGTTGTTTACCCACTGATCTCCAGTAGCATATTGGGCACCTACTGACCTGGGGAGTTCATCTTTCAGTGTCCTATATTTTTGCCTTTTCCTACTGTTCATGGAGTTCTCAAGGCAGGAATACTGAAGTGGTTTGCCATTTCTTTCTCCAGTGGCCCACGTTTTGTTAGAACTCTCCAGCATGACCTGTCTGTCTTGGGTAGCCCTACATAGATGGAATGGTGTATGAGATGCCCTCATAGTTTCACTGAATTAGACAATGCTGTGGTCTATGTGATTAGATTGGTTAGTTTTCTGTGATTGTGGTTTTCAGACTGTCTGCCCTCTAATGGAGAAGGATAAGAGGCTTATATAAGTTTCTGATGGGAATGAGCTACTGAGGGGGAAGCTGGGTCTTGTTCTGTTGGGCAGGGCTCTGTAAATCTTTAATCCAATTTTTTGTTGATGGGTGGAGCTATATTCCCTCCATGCTATTTACCTGGGACCAAATTATGGTGGAGGTAATGAAGATAATGGTGACCTCCCTGAAAAGATGCCAGGTATGTACTGCTACACTCAGTACCTCCAACCCTGCAGCAGACAACTACTGACCCATGCCTCCACCAGCGACTCCCAGACACCCACAGGCAAGTCTGGGACAGTCTCTTTTGGGGTCATTGCTTCTTTCTCCTGGGTCCTGGTGCACAAAGTTGTTGTACCCTCCAATAATCTATTTCCCTGTTAGGTGTAAGTTCTGGCAGCTCTATGGTGAGGTTTAATGGCGACCTCCTCCAAGAGGGCTTATGCCATATCCACATCTGCTGCACCCAGAGACCCTGTCCTTGTGACAGACCACCACTGACCCATACCTCCACAGGAGATTCTCAAATACAGTTCCGTCTCTCTGTGAGGTCCCTGGCCATGGCGCGCACAAACATTTTCTCTTAGTGATATGTCGGGAGCCGCAGCCGCCATTGCAGGATGGCGCCGGTTTCCTGCTTCCTGGTTCTTCGCAAATATGTAGGCTAAAAAAAAAGACGCATGCGCAAGATGCGTCTCTTGGCGTCAAACGGATATGCTAATCAGGGATTCTAACAGTGTTCTGTTATGAGCCAATCAGAGGTTGACACGCCTCCCCTCTGGGCTATATAAGCAACCGCTTTGGGGCCCTCTCGCCACTTCCTAAAAGAGCTGTAACAATAAACTGCGTGTCAGAAGAATCCTGTCTGTGGCGTTCTCCTTATCGGCGAGGCGGGCGACCACAGTGATACCAATTAATGTCATAAGCCCCCTAAGTAAGAGCACTGAAGGCATATAATTTAGTATTAATTTATGTTAATTTCTCTCATGATAAGGAATGATGAGACAGTTTAATGCACATGAGCACTATAATAAAATCAAATTGAGAGAAAGGTAGCTACCTCTGTATTATTGTCACACTATTACTAATATGTGTGAGTGCATATATAGATAGATCATATTGCTATTTTTAGTTCTGATATTTATGTATAAACACAATGTAGCAAGTACATATATTAAAGTCCAAGAGAGAAACTTTTTACTCAGTAAGAAATATCTTAAAACACTTAATATATTTTACAAATGACTTCTCATAGAATGTAAGATTTCATTAGTTAGGAAGAAAAATTGGCAAAATGGCACTGCTCTATTGCCATTCTGGCAATAAAGGTATCAGTAATGCATTATTTGTTTTACAGAAAGTGCTATAAACATACAGAAGTAAAAGGTACAGTCATCCATTATCTTTCCCTTTAGCAAGGTAGACTAAGTATCTTTCAACATATTTCAACTCTTTGGCATTTTTTAGTTAATTTATTCACCTATCACATTTCAGTTCAAAAGCAACATCTGCTCTCTTCCTGGCTTTGCTATATTGAGAAGTGACACAAAATAATAGTTTTAAGATTATCTACTCATATTTTCTGTGTATTGTATAAGGTATAAAATTTATCTAAATGTTATATATATAAAATTAAAAGTACAGAAATGTGTATAATCATGATCTATGTATATATTCACAGAGTAAAGCAGTAAGTTTATTTATCAGTCAATTCAGGATCTAAGATTTCTGCAGTTTTCAATTGTGTAAATTAGGGATAAAAATTAGTTTAGCATGCTGAACTCTTTGACACTAAATGGTAATAAAAATTGAATATATCTAGTACATGCATATACTTCTGAAGATGAACATTCATTTGTTCATTTAACAAATATATATAGAATATATGCTCTATGCCAGGTAATGTTCTAGCAAAAAACATAGAAAAGTATCATTGAGGAATTTATCATCTAATTGAGAGTAACAGATTATGTAGTTTATTACAAGATGATAAATATTTGAGAAAAAAGGAAGAAAAGGAGAAAAGGGAGCACAGGTTGAAGCTGATGTATGGGAAGACTGCAAAATTATGGATGTTATTTGAGGAAGATATTTTAAATATCTTGAAAATTTCTATGAAAGGAATCTGACATGAATATTCTTGTTCCTCAAGCCTGCCTTCTACACCTCTTTCAGATATTTCCACAGATGTCACTTTCCTGATATTCTTTGTAGATTTTGTCCTTTCTGAGTTTGTTCAATATTCACATTTTTAGTGTGGGTTTTCTTGTGCATTTTCTCTTATTTGAAATTATGATTCTCCACTCATTTAAACTTTAACTCTACCCTTGCCATACATTGTCTTGAATTCATTTTTCACCATTTTTTTTCACCATATGAATAACTACATATTTTACAAACTAAGTAGTTGATTGTCTGTCTTCTTCAACTTGGATATAAATTCCATGAAGGCAAAAATTTGCTTTGTTTTGTTTTCACTGCTATTGCATTGGCCCTAGAAGAGCATTTGGGTTTAATAGAAGCTCAACAAATCTTGACTGAATGCACATTTAGTTAATATAGCTATCATCCTTGCTACATTTATTCACTCCACTTGTTATTTCTAGTCTTTTTACTATATCTCCTTTACTGTTTTCTCCAAAATATCTGCTTAACTTGCATACATTACCCCAGTTTACTGGCATCAAGACTCTCTCATCTCCATTGCTCCATCTCCTACTCTTGTCATTTCTACATTTTCAAATCTACTCCCGTCACTTTTGCTAGAAGGAATATACTAAAGTGAATATCTGATAAACCTTTTTTGTTTTAGAAATTCCTTGGTAGAGTCCTTGATTCTTAAGATAACAGAACATGGCTGTGCCAACAACTCAAACCTCTTGTTTTGCCATTTGCCAATCTTTCCTGATATCATACTGTCATTTTCCAGTTGATCAAAAAATTATCCCCTAGAATTTTACACATAATAAGCCTATTTCTAGAATATATGCTCACATACATTCCCCCTTCATTCACTATTTGCTGTTGGATTAATAACTTTCTCAGGGAAGACTTTTCTTCTAACTCTTAGAACAATGTTTTGTAATATTACACAGATCTCTAAACTTTTCTTTCCTGGTCCTTATCATAGCTTGTAGATTTGAGTTTGTGTGTGTGTGTATTTGAGGGATTATTTTTATTAACTTATGTCATCTCCCCTAGGTTATACACACAATGAGAATAGATATCATTTCTGCTATAATCAGCATGACTTACCTGGAACCCAGTACACAGTAGATGCTCAAAATTTTAAAAATAGAATAAAGAAACAAGCAAATTTAACCTAAATGAGAGTGGAAAACTCAAGAAAGAATATTCAGTTGAGTCAGTACCTTTTGATACCAGTTCAGTGTGTTGATTAAACAGACTAGCTGAATAATGCTAAAATACTAAGGCCATTTAAAACCAGTAATAGTGTGTGAAACTACATTATATAAGTCTAAACACAAAGAATATATAAATTCGATTGAGGACCTATGTATTTTTGCTATTTTTCCCCTTTTTTCATTATGTTTGACATTTTTGAAGCTGAGTTTTGTTACAGTTCATTAGCCTATTGCAACATGCTAGTATGAAGAGATTGCACTGAGATGCATAACATAACATTTTAGCATGAACAATTGAAATTATGAGGTTTTGCAGTTGTTATGTTGTGGAGATTGTTTCAGCTTGGCCTGGATGCTGAATTTGTGAGCAGGTAGCTTGTGATGAGTGCATTGAAATTGGTGCCCAATCACTGGAGAAAGTCATAATGATGTATGAAATGAGAAATCTCTGCCCACTCATTTCAAAGAGAATACAAACCCTCCGTTACAATCACAGCTTGCTATTTCTACAAAACATTTTATAACTCCAGAGAATGGAAAGTCCATGGCATAGCCAAAACTTGCATTTTATCAGGGAAACTGAGAGAAATAATTTTTGTTAGAGGATTTGTGAAAATGAAGAATTATACATCTCATATTGTAAGCAAGAATTTTTGTGACTATATAGATACCACCATTTATGCAAATAAGTTCCAATGTCCTTAACTCAATGCATGTATATACACCTACACACACACACATACACATGACCATCCAGGAAAAATGCTCTGAAACACGTAAGTTAACTCATGTCCATTAAATATTTTAAGCAACGTTTACCTTGACTCCTTTTGAATGTTCTAAAAGAGGCTATGAAAAGAAGATTCATTCACTCATTCAAAAATTATTTATATAAAATGTATTATATCATTCACAATACCCACTAGGGACATAGAGTGAGCAAAACACAAGCATTTCTGCTTTCCTGGAATTCACTTTCTAATTCAGACATTAAGAACAGTAATGAAGAAAGTATGTAACATGTTTGTAGTAAATGCTATGGAGAAAAATAAAGTGAAGAGGGAAATCAAAAGAGTACAGTGAAGGTTTTTATTCTGGTCAAGTTGGTCAAGAAAAATCACACTAAAAAGTCCATTGGAATGGTTCTGAAGGAAGTAAGGAATCAAGCCATTTTATAATTAGGAAAAATGACATATCAAACACCAGGAAAAACAAGGGAAACTCTGAATGTGCTTAGACTATTTGAGAAACAATAATACATCAATGTGAATATGCAAATAAAATTTAAGAGAGACACTGGAATAGAAGATAGCTTACATAGAGATCTGTAGGCTGTTGTTAATTCCTTGTTGATTCTAAGTGAAATAGGGAGCTATTGGTCAAGGATTGAAAACCAAGGAATGAGACAGTCCAGGCTCACTTGAAAGCACTTTGGAAAGACAAAGATCAGTGAAGACTTACAAGAGGAGATGGAATGATTGTATGAATTAGGAGAGTAACAGAAATAGAGAAAATAGTAAACTTAAAATGCAAGTAAGCATCAAGCTAGTTTAAATGTGAAACATACTGGACTAGGATAAGAAAAAGAAGGAAAGAGAAGAGAAGAGGAGGGAAAGATAAAGCCTAATCTAGGTAACTTTTAGACAAGGGATTTTTACACTCTCAGACTAAGGATTAAAAGAAATTATAATTATGAAAATTTAGCTATTAGATTTAGCATATTCTTTGCATGGTTGGAATTTGATTCTGAGTCCATATTTTATGTATCCTAGAAAAATGCAGTAAGTAACTATATTGAAGATAATGAGAGTTAAGCCTCTCATTTTGGGAGAAAGATGTTACAAGTAAAAGGGAGGAGGCCTAGAATAAACTTTATGTTTTGGACTGGAATTGGATGTTATCAGTATAAATTCAAAAAGAGATATATACACATATAAAAGTACACACACACAACACCACACACATATTGTCTTATTTTTAGTTTCTTTTGAAAGTACATAAAAATAATATCTGAGTAACAATTAGCACCCTTGTGCCTGATGTTCACATTAAACATCACTTTGAATTAAAAGGAACAAATGTACTGAAGAGAAATGATTTCAGGCCTCAGCAATAAAAGGGAATGTTGAAAGACATATGGGAACATGTTGAAGAGTCTCCTACTGACCAAGTTCTTTGAAATCTCAGGATAAATAATCATATTTTATTATAACCCATAGAATAAATCATAATTATACTGGTGTATAATAACATAAACACAAAATTAATTAATATGTTAATGCAGGAAAAGGCATTTCTTGACAGTAGACTTCCAACAAATAAAAACAAGATTTAATTAATTAATCACCACTTGGCAACCAGCATTATAGTGATTCCATGAGGATTTATGAATGGATGCTAAAAATAGTAAGTGAAAGTTTGATGAAAAACAAGATATTTACATAGTCTCAAAATATCCATCAATTACTCACTAATTGTAGAGGGAAAAGTACTGACTTTACCATGAGAAATCTGAAAGCATCATCTTAAAGCATGATCAATAACATTAACAGTAATAGGACAAACTTAAGAGTATGTATGGATCTCCTTCAACTGCGCATTAGTAAGTTCACAGCATCACTTGAATGGAATTGTGACCCAAATGGGCAACTTGAATCTGAGGAAATATTAAGAGAAATTGTATAAAATAACTTCCCTGTACTTTGAAGATCAAAACCATGAAAATCAAATATTTGTGCTGGACTAAAGAAGACTAAAGTAATCTGGCCAGGTAATAAACTGCTATATTTCATAGTTTTAGAGTTTGTTATATTGCAGTTATGTCAAAGAATGTTACTCTCCTTAGGAAATATGCACTGAAGTATGTATTTAAGATAATAGACATTATGTCTGCAATTTACTCTCAAATGGTTAATGGTTCTTTAAAATAAACAGAGAGAATAAATCAAATGGAACAAATTATTTTAAATGTTTGAATCTGTTAAGAAGGGCTTATAAAAGTTCTATGGATTATTCATACAACTTCTTTGAAGTTTGAAATTCAATAAAAAGTTAGTAAAACTTTATTCATTTTTTTTCTTTTAGGAAGAATAGCATATTTGCAATACTGAAACTTCCAATGTAGTAACAGTCTACTGCTTTTTCTTCCCTTTCTAAAATATGTATTTCT
>SJYC01133324.1:0-22029 GCA_006408675.1 Madoqua kirkii
AAGAGGCTTTTTAGTTCCTCTTCACTTTCTGCCACAAGGATGGTGTCATCTGCATATCTGAGGTTATTGGTATTTCTCCCAGCAATCTTGATTCCAGCTTGTGTTTCTTTCAGTCCAGTGTTTCTCATGATGTACTCTGCATATAAGTCAAATAAGCAGGGTGACAATATACAGCCTTGATATACTCCTTTTCCTATTTGGAACGAGCCTGTTGTTCCATGTCCAGTTTAAACTGTTGATTCCTGACCTGCATACAGATTTCTCAAGTGGCCTGCCATCTAATACTTAAGTCACTTCTAATATAATTACTAATGCCTTCTTACTATTGGGAGAAATCAAGGAATAAAGAAGTCACAGAAACTTCTCTAGTTCACACAACAAACAGATACTGGAATTAGAACTAGCAACATGATCTCTATAACATCACAATCTGTACTCTTAATTGTCATGCTCCAAACAACTTACATGCTTTTTATTGTACCTGGGAAATCAACACACAAAAACATCCTCCTGATCCTACTTTATGTCACAGACTTGTCAAATTGAAGAGCAGCTGCTTTGACAGTATCTTAGAGCTGGTCTATTAAACAAGCCTGTGCAAAGTTTTCAGAACTCCACTTACATCAGTTAGTTTTAGACTTAATGTCTATGATTCAATAACAATGCCAGCTTATTAGTGCTACAATTTGTTGTTACTCTTTAGAAGAAGCAGACAGACAGTTCTTACTCTGCTAAATGATTTTGTCTCCAGGCTTAAAATAATTACATTCATAAGTAGAGAAAAGAACAAGGGGACCAGGTCAGAAGATGGAAGGTGTCTTTAGATGAAAATAAGCAACTCAAAAAGGTACAAAGGTGAATTTTAGAAAATATGAACCAATAGATGGTATGTTGATCAAGTGGTATATTTTTTTTAACAAGGGTAATTGATGACATCGAATTCATTTGAGAAAAAACAACTGACCTTTTAGGTTGGCATGGATTCAGTGTAAGTATACTACATCTTTCCTATGAGATTAGAAGAATGTATATACAGTATTCCATGCTTTTATAAAAATAATTGTGTAAAAATTATCATAGTACACAGGGCATAGAAAACTAGATTGGATTATATACATACAAGTTTCTGGATCAAATAATCCATGAACTAACTCTAAAGTCTTCAAACATCTGATTTGGGATATACTAATAACAGATTCAAAATAGAAATAAGTCACAGAATTATGAGAGGAAGAGATGATCCAATTTGTGGAATAGCTTGAGCCAAATAGTTGAAAGGGTTTAATAAAATTTTGTGTTGAACTAAAGAGTCAATATTTGGGAAAATTTTAATCTAGAATGTGGTGAGTAATAACATTTTAAAAAAACTAACAACAAAAATGATACATATAATTTAGATACAACTTGAGTCATACAAAAAATAAGACTGGCAGCTCTGATTTAATACATTTTATGTGAAAATTACAAAAAGATTTCAAATAAATATGCTTTTGATGTGCATCAAAACCTTAAGTTTTCTGTGCTGTCATTCAAGTGACATGGCTCTTAAAGGTCACCCTAATAACAATAATTATGTCCCCTATCCCAGGAAATTCTGAACTGGGTGCCTTTTCTCTACCTGATATAGTCCCAGGTGAGTGTGGGCCAGGTGAAATATTTCACATGAGAGGCAGAAAAATGGCAAGGGACATATTCTTTGTATGCTTTATATACACTTAAAATCTATCACTTAATCACTCTGAATTTATCTGTGTTGCTTGTAGCTGTCAAAGTAACAGCCCCTTTCCTGCTTCGTCTTTAAACTGCTTGATAATTAAATAAAAAGAAGAACATAAATAAAGAAATGCGCCCCCAGAAATTTTCATTATTAATGTTCTATGACTAAATTGGAAATCTGCTACTGTACTCCAAGGGGGTGATTAATTTAGCAGACTAGGAGTTTTGATTAAAAGGGAATGAAATGTCTGACACATAGTCTATTTATCAGTTATTATGATATTAAAACACTCTAGTCATTCTGGCACCTAGATGAAGACTTCACAGCCTAAATGTCACTTCATTTTGCTTCTTCTGATTTGGTGGTATTTTATGGGCTTATTATCTGTGAAAGTGAAGTCACTCAGTCGGACTGTAGCCTATCAGGCTCCTCTGTCCATGGGATTTTCCAGGCAATAGTACTGGAGTGGATTGCTATTTCCTTCTCCAAATGTGTGTATATGTGTATGGTGTGTGGGTTGGTGAGGAGCACACATTCTCATTGATCTTTGAAGAAAAATAATGCTACAATAAAGCTTTCTTTCACAAGTTGTTTTCCTTATTTCTACATGTTTCAGAAGATTTGGGGAATATACAAATAAATTTATATTGTTTTGAATTAGCTCGTTATTCCAAAAATTGAGATTAATATAATTTTTATTGCTGCTAAACAGTCAAAAATATAGTTATTAGGATGTGTAATTTATGATCCTATTTCATTAAGTAATTGATTCTCCTGATGAGTGAAAGTTAGTCATGTCCGACTCTTTGTGACCCATGGACTATACAGTTCATGGAATTCTCCAGTCTAGAGTACTGGAGTAGATAGTTGTTCCCTATTCCAGGGGATCTTCTCAACCCAGGGACTGAACCAAGATCTCTTTCATTGCAGGTGGATTCTTTACCATCTTAGCCATAAGGGAAGCCCTAGACTCTCCTAGACCCAAACATTATAATTAAAGAGTTGTACCATATCACTGATTTAGATAATATACAAACAGTTTAACCTTTGTCTTTCCAGATAATTTGACCACCCATTACCATTTGGAAAATTAAGTTCAAATATCTCCTCATAGTTCTGCGTCTTTCTCTCTTTGTGTGTCTCTGTGTCTCTGTCTCTGTTTCTCTCTCTCCCTTTCTGCTCCTCTTATCCCATCACTCAACATGGGAATCATTTTTTTTTTAATTGATCTTGTTTTTGGTTTCTAAGTAAATTTTAAAATCTGACCTAAGTAAGAGTGTTTGACTGGGGTCTTCTTTCCCAATCTCATTTCTCATTCTTCCTTTAAAGTCTTAAATGACTGAAACCTGGGGCAAGGCAGGTTACATTTAGAGCAATAATCTATTTTTTTCCACCTCATTTCTACTCTCCAGTTCATATTCAAGGACAACTCTATATCCTGAGCTGGAAGAACACAAGAACAATGAAACCTTGGAACAGAAATAAGGTCAGTAGGAAAAGACCATTTATTCAACCTGAAACTCTATTCAATTATCTACTGACCCCAATTTCCAAGTTTTAAGTCATTCAAAATCCCCAAAGTAAAGAGAGGGCTATGTGCCTAAGCAGATTTTGGTGATGTAAAAGGAAGATATTCAAAAGTTTCATATTCCACAGGTGGAGGTGGGGAGCACTATACACAGGTGGGGGTGGGGAGCACTATACAGAATCAATATTAGTCCAGTTCAGTTGCTCAGTCATGTCCGATTCTTTGTGGCCCCATGGACTGCAGCCCCCTAGGCCTCCCTATCCCTCACCAACTCCCTGAGTTTACTCAAACTCATGTCCATTGAGTTGGTGATGCCATCTCATCCTCTGTTGTCCCCTTCTCTTCCCACCTTCAGTCTTTCCCAGCATCAGTGTCTTTACTAGTGAGTCAGTTCTTTGCATTAGGTGGCCAAAGTTTTGGAGTTTCTGATTCAGCATCAGTCCTTCCAATGAATATTGAAGACTGATTTACTTTAGGACTGACTGTTGGATCTCCTTGCTGTTCAAGGGACTCTCAAGAGTCTTCTCCAACACCACAGTTTAAAAGCATCAATTCTTCAGCACCCAGCTTTCTTTATAATCCAACTCTTACATACATACATGACTAGTGGAAAAACCAAAGCTTTGACTAGATGGACCTTTGTTGGCAAAGTAATGTCTCTGCTTTTTAATATGATGTCTAAGTTGGTCATAAATTTTCTTCCCAGGAGCAAGCATCTTTTAATTTCATGGCTACAGTCACCATCTGCAGTTATCTTGGAGCCCCAAAATTTAGTCTGTCACTGTTTCCACTGAATCAACTTAAAAACTACCAAAAATCTAGAACAGAGATTCCTTTACTATCTAACACACAAAACAATCATTTAACTTTCCTTATTTTTTAAGAATGAATATTTCATTGCATATATGCACCACATTTTTAAAGTCTATTCATCTGTCCTGGACATTTAACTTGTTTCTATAACTTGACTACTGTCAATTGGCATGCAGATCCTTCTTGGAGACTCTAATTTCAGTTCTTTCAAACATATATCCAGAGTGGGAATCCTGGATAATATGGCAGTTCTATTTGTAAACTGAGGAAACTACATACTGTTTTCAACAATGGCTTTACCATTTTACATTCCCACCAAGAGTATATAAGGGTGCCAATTTCTCCACAATTTAATCTTTTGCTTTTTGAGGATAGCCATCCTAACAAGTGTGAGATGTTATAATCTCATTGTGCTTTTGTTTGTATTTCTCTGATGATTAGTGATGTAGAATACCTTAACATGTACCTGTCTTCTTTTGAGAAATATTTATTCAAGTCCTTTTCCCCACTATATGCAACAATATAGATGCACCTGGAGGACATTATGCTAACCAATATAAGCCAGTCACAGACAGACAAATACTGTACAAGTTCACTTCCTTGAGTTATTTTAAGTAATCAAACTCATAGAAACAGAGAATAGAATGGTAGTTGCCAAGGACTAGGGAGATAGGAAAATGAGGAGCTATTGCTCAATGGGTACAAAATCTCAGTTGTGCATGAGACATTAGTGATAGAGATCTGTTTCATAGTATCATGCTTAAAGATAACAATTCAGTGTTGCACACTTAAAAAATTTGCTAAGAAGGTAGATCTCGTATTATGTGTTCTTAGCACACACCCAAAGTGGAGAGGGCAGGACTTTAAAAGGTGATGAATTTATTACCTTGAGTGTGGTGATATTTTCATTGATATATGCATATCTCAAATTATGTGCATTAAATGTAGCCAGTTTTATTGTGTATCAATGATACTTCAACATAACTACTTTAAAATTTATTTGTGGCATGAAGGGAAAGTTAATAATCTTAATAATATAACAGCAATTAGCAATTATTAATGTCTTCCTATATTGTATCAAGTATAATGATAAATATATATATAGTATTATCAACTTTTATAAGTCTCCTATAAAGTAAGTGATATTGTTTCATTTTATAGATTTTATTACTGTTGTTAAATTATGCAATTTAGGATAAGATTACTGGTAATGGAAAAGATTGGGCTTCTATTACCGAAACCCAGACTCATAACTGATACAAAAAGTGATACACTGAATACTAGCAGCTGCTAACTGACTACAAATAGACTTCCCTGAAATATTTGTTCTAGCTGAACTATTTATCTGTGATTGGTTCATAACACAAAACAGTGTCTCACATCTACCTTATTCAGTTTCCCTGTCCATTCAGTTTTTAGAAATGAACCCTACATTAATGAAGCATGAGAGTGGGGAGAGCACAGATGCTAGAGTTCTAAAAATCTGAGAGTGTATTACTTCTACTCTATGAATTAGCTACTTGAGACTTCTACCAGGCACCCATTTGTCTTGTTTATTTTCCTCTTACATAAAATGAAGATGTAAGGTAAACGCCTTCTAAGCTGATGTGAATGTATAAGATCACGAACGTAAGACATCTACTGCTATGATTGACACAGAAATGTAATCAAAATGGTAGACACATGACTAAGGTCTCCAGTTTCATGAGTGATTGATGAGAATATCAACTACTTAACTGGCTCTGCTTCTTTAACTCTGATTTTAACTAGAAGTCTAATTTAGCTACATTTGTATATTTTTTTTCCTTTAATGTTCAAAGAGGATGAGCATGATATTGGATAAGGACACATTTAAGCTATGACAATTACAAAGCAAAGTAAACAAAACTAAGCACTTTAAACACATACATATACACACATCAGAAATGGTGCTCAGAGACATTCAGTGTGTCATAAGCATAACCAGAGCAAATAAAAAGACGCCATTTTGACACACTCAAGGATAAAAGGGAAGCAACTACACTGCATATTATTGCGAGATTCTGGAATTCAGAAATAAGTTGGAATGTCTAAATCTTGCCGCTGCTGCTGCTAAGTCGCTTCAGTCGTCACCAACTCTGTGCGACCCCATAGACAGCAGCCCACCAGGCTCCCCCGTCCCTGGGATTCTCCAGGCAAGAACACTGGAGTGGGTTGCCATTTCCTTCTCCAATGCATGAAAGTGAAAAGTGAAAGTGAAGTCACTCAGTTGTAGGAGCTACTTTATTTTGGGCAAAATGTACAGAGCTGGTTAAAGGTAAACCAGACCCATGGGCTCCTTTGACCTTGGGAGGAGGTAGGTAAAGAATGAAGACAATTATTTCTGTAAGAATAATTACTTCTGTAAGAATAGAGCAACTCTGACTCAAAAATATCTCTCTGCCATGGATGGGCAGTGACTGAGCCCCAAAATGGGTTTTCTAACATTATAATGAATATTTTTGAAGAACTCTGCAAAACATAGGTTTTTCTTTCTCACCTCAAAGGTTCTCTGGGTTTATTTCCATCACTGTACAAGCTAAATCACTTCAGTCATCTGACTGTTTGCAACCCTTTGGAGTGTAGCCTGCCAGACTCCTCTGTCCATCATTATTTGAAAGCTGAGGTAATGAGTCCATGTGCACTTGATGCACATGGTGCCCCACGAAAAAAGGTCAGTCACCCTCCTTACCTTTTGTCTTTCACCAATTTGGAGTCTGCAGTATGAGTAAGAGCTGCTGCTGATATCCTTGTGACCCTGGCTTGCTAGATCAAAACTTGGCTAGATCAAGCCAAGAATGACAACTTTGCACTGAGAGTGAACAGAAATTTAAATTCTACAGGTGTGTTATTTCATGTTTATTTCATTCACCAGAAGTTTGGCACTCAACGGTCATATGGGAATAGTGTGATAACAAACACCAGTTCTCTCAGATATTTTCATGCAAATGAGATGCACACCATACCTATAACTTTTGTGGATTTTATGCTTAGGCTGTTTTATTTTGTTGAGTTTCTATGCCTTCTTCTTACTTTATTTTTTTTTTCCTTTGCTAAAAGCAATGTTTCAGGGAATAGGGGGCATGGATATTCTCAAAACAGATTAGTGTATATTTGATTGGAGATATAATAGGAATAAAATGAAAGTAAAGCAACTTATTGTGTGTGATTGGAAACAAATAAGTAAGTGTGACACACAAAAGTAAGTATGATAGCACTAATGGGAAAAGGGAGAAAAGATGTCAGGATTAATCAGAAAAATAAAGTTGTTTCTGGCTAAAAATTGAATTATGATTCTTTGAGTATGCAAAGATAGAGAAGATATTGAATTGGACAGCACTAATATTATGACTCCTGTTCTAAATCCATAGATAACAGCTTTACTATTTTGTAAACATGGTCTTTAGTTCCCTGCGGAATAGACAAAAGGAGATGATGGTGCTATTGTGTCATTTTTATTTTTACCATCATCATGTTGCTTTTTATGAAGCATTGTTTCTCCCCTCTGTGATACTCTGGAGGAAAGTCGTGGGAAATTACAGTAATTTCTGTTCTCTAGGGCAGCAGATGATACCTGCAACTTTTTGTCTTTCTCATATCTATTTAAATTTGATGTTATTAGGTGGAAAATCTTAAGAATTGACAACACACACTCCCTTACATAATGATCTCCCAATTCTTGTAAGTAATGCTAAAGATCATTTTTAGCAATTTCTGGACTTTGTTCACCTTCATACATTCTAACAGTGTATGGCACAAGACCAAAATCCAGTGTGTGTGCCTTTACTCAAAGAATGACCAAAGTTTTCATGTTCATCAGCATTTTGATCTCAGCATCCTAATACCATACACATCTGTAATTTTTTCCAGGATCCTTGAAAAAGTCTTTTACTGATCTGGTAAATAAAATAGAGAGGAAAAAATATTAAAAGCAGTGTTTTAAGTTTCAAAGATAATTTAATTCACGTTTTGTTGCAGATTTTTCCTCTGTCTCCTCAAAAGTGGCAAACAAATTGGTTTTATCTCCATATCACATTCATTATAATCTTCTTCATAAATAAGGGTTAGTTTATTCAAGGGTTTGTTTCATTTTCCCCCAGAATCATTTTATTTGTACTTTGCTTAAATGTAATAAACAGAACAAATATTTTGGCAGCTTGAATAGGAGATTGAGTTCTTAAGTTGAAAACAAGACCCTAGTAAGCAGTAATGAGCTCTGCCTCTGGCATAGGAGTTAGACTCACAAAGCTTAAGGAGACATGTATCTGTGGAAACTTTTATAAGAAACGAATGCTACCCTTTGCCATGATCCACAGTGATGCTGTTAAACAGCAATATGAATTTTGCATAACTGCCAATACAGCTGCAACACTCTACGTGGGATTCTGCCTTCAAGTGGGGATGTAATGAGTGTACCAGACAAGCTCCAAATGTACAACTACAGCTTTTATCCAATTATTCCAAAAGCTTCTTAAGTGACCCTGAAGCCAATTTAAAATCTATGTGAATCTGTTCTTATTGTCCAGTGGACCCAAGTGAATACATCTTTATTTGAAGCAGGCTCTCAAATTTAAAAGGGAGTTTTAGAGACACATAAAAAGAATGTCTGGGTTTTGCTCATATCCCCAAAAGGGAAATAATTACTAGAGTAATTGTCACATGATGTCTTTTATATATACCTTACACTTAGATCTGATCTGAAGATAGAAAGCTCTCCATAGCTTTTGTATCCATAATACAACCTATATATACTAGGTATCAAACAAACAATAGACAAGTATCAGTAGCTATTGATAAGAGGACTGGCATCAGAATTTGATAGGGGGAGTTTTTTGCTTAGCCTTGGGGATGTCCATATAAACTGTCTCTTACATTCTTAATCTTCTAATTTTCTGGCAAGATAGACAGACATACAGATTGTTAGATATTAGATGACAGATATGCAAACACACACAAAAAGAGATACATGAAAACAGAGATACATGTATAGACACTTCAGCACATAGATAGATGACTGACCTTTGGATATAGATATATATCCATATACATGAAAGGTAGGAATATAGACAGATAGATCTTCCCCAGTGGTCAGACAGTAAAGAATCTGCCTGCAGTGCAGGAGATGTGGGTTTGATCTCTGGCTCAAGGTCCCTTAGAGAAAAGAATGACTACCCACTCCAGGGTTCTTTTTAAAAATTTATTTATTTGAATCAGAGGATAATTACTTTACAATATTGTCATGGTTTTTGACAAACATCAACATGAATCAGCCAAAGGTATATATGTGTTCCCCTCATCCTGAACTCCTCTCTCACCTTCCTATACACACAATGGAATATTACTCAGCTATAAAAAGTAATGCATTTGAGTCAGTTCTAATAAAGTGGATGAACCTGGAGACTATTATACAGAGTGAAGTAAAAAAGAGAAACACAAAGACTAATTAACACATATATATGGAATTTAGATAGTACCAATAATCCTACACGCAGGGCAACAAAAGAGAAAAAGATGTAAAGAACAGACTTTTGCACTCTAGTACTCTTTCTTGGAGAATTTCATGGACAGGGGAGCCTAATGGACTACAGTTAATGGGGTCATAGTCAGACACAACTCAGAGACTACCATATTCACTTTCAGATATATAGATAGCTAGAAACAATCATCAAAAAATTCTATGCAGCTCCTTCTAGATCTTATTGAAAATATGTGTGTGCTTAACACTAATTGATGGTCACACCCTGGAATAATTATTAATCCCCCAAAAGACCAAATCGTTTTCTTTTTGACCATTAAAAAATTAACTTTAAAGTTTTCCCATCACATCCTTAGAGTAGTCCTTTCATTCTTCACTCAGAAAATTCATTGCATTTTTTCTAAAGTGATGTGGTACTCTTTCACACAATATATTCAGTTTTAAGTACATTATTTTTATGATCTTACATTATTCTTTAATGGTTTATTTTATTCATTTTAAATCTTATATTGTATGATTTTGGTCCATTGTGCCCTTGTCTTTTTATTTTCTGCTAAGCAAAGATCATCTGTATCTTCTTATTTTATACACACACACATTAAGTGCGCTTCCCAGTTACTGCTAGTAGTAAAGAACCCACCTGCTAATACAGGAGACTTAAGAGGCATGGATTTGATCCCTGGATGCAGAATATCCATTGGAGGAGGGCATGACAACCCACTCCCGTATTCTTTCCTGGAGAATCCTATGGACAGAGGAGCCTGATGGATTACAGACCACAGGGTTGCAAAGAGTCAGGCACAACTGAAATGACCTAGCATGGAGCACACACACACACATTAAGTTACAAAGGCCAACTCAATCCAGATTTTAAGATCAGATCCTGTTTAAGCCAGGAAACTGCTTTGTGATAATTCCTGTGCTGTCAGCTTGTCTTGCACCAGCAGCTCTATAGTCTTGAGTTTTGTTCACGAAGAATGAACTTGGATCAAATGCCATAAATTTCTGTCCAAATACACAATAGAACAAGCAGGTATGGGATTTACAAGTCATTGGTCTTGCTCTGGTCAAAGGAATTTTGCTATGTGACTGTGGTTTAGTCACTAAGTTGTGTCCAGCTCTTGTGATCCTGTGGACTGTAACCTGCCATGCTCCTCTATCCATTGAACTTCCTAGGCAAGACTGCTGGAGTGGGTTGCCATTTCCTTCCAGGGGATTTTCTTGACTCAGGGATTGAATCTGGGTCTCCTGTGCTACAGGATGATTCTTCACTGACTGAGCCATCAGGGAAGCCCCTGCCAATGGATTCTAAATACAATTAACTATGGTATTTGAATGGTTTCCCTAAATTATTGAGTAAAATCCCTCAACATTTTCCTCATGTACCTTATGGTCTTTGTGTCTACACACTGGTTTGCTTAGCTCAAGAAACTCCTTTCATTTTTAATTATAAGAACTCATCCACAGATTATACTGGGAAGAATGAACAGAATATTTTATCATTTCTTCATTATAATTTAAATTCTTTAATTTACTCTAAACACTACCCAGGTTACTGGAAGCTATGTTGTTTAATTACAGTAAAACCAGCTCCTCATTTATTGAAGACCTACATTCAAGAACTTTTGAAAATTGAAGAAGATAGAAAGACTTTGGGTAAGATTTTAGAATGATATGGATACCAGTGTCCTTGATTTGCCAGATTTCTGGCAATTGACCCATTTACTGGATTAATCAAGTGGAGTCAAATAGATAAAGCATGTAATTAAAAGTTGTAAATATGCCTAATACATAACATCTTGTAATGATAAAAAATGAGAAATCCCTATTCAGGTCTGTTTTATTATTTTCAGATATTGAACAAAATTCAAATTGTAGCCAGCATGGTTATAAATTATTAGTATAATAATAAGATAATTTCAAAACCAGATTACATCATAGCTTTAAGCAATAGTTGGATATCAACCCAACTGCATAAATGAGGGATCCTAAGAAGGTGATTTAACCTAGCAGACCTTTACAGTCATAGAGCTATAATGAATAGACATAACAAAACTGAAATGAATTTCTTTACCTTAAAAGTCAACAACTGGCACATATTCAAAAGAACTAAATTATAAAAGTTCCACCTGTTCTTTATCCTAAAGCCAGTGGACTGACAATTATGTTTGTAGATAATGGAAAATGAAAGAATACTGGGGAAAAATACAGGATGTATTTCAAATAGAAATGCTATAGATAAATACTGATAGTGTCATGAGGACATTTAGGTATCCTCAGTTCAGTCGCTCAGTCATGTCGAACTTTTTGCAAACCCATGGACACCAGACCTCTCTGTCCATCACTAACTCCTGGAGTTTACCCAAATTCATGCCCATTGAGTCAATGATGCCATGTAGCCATCTCATCCTCTATTCTTTCCTTCTCCTCCTGCTCTCCATTATTCTGAGCATCAGGGTCTTTTCAAATGAGTCACCTCTTTGCATCAGGCGGCCAAACTTAGAGTTTAAGCTTCAACATCAGTCCTTCCAATGAACACCCAGGATTGATCTCCTTTAGGATGAACTGGTTGGATCTCCTTGCAGTCCAGGGGACTCTCAAGGATCTTCTGCAAACCACTGTTCAAAGCATCAATTCTTCAGTGTTCAGCTTTCTTTATAGTCCAACCCTCACATTCATACATGACTACTGGAAAAACCATAGCCTTGACTAGATGGACATTTGTGGCAAAGTAACGTCTCTACTTTTTAATATGCTTTCTAGGTTGGTCATAACTTTTCTTTCAAGGAGTAAGTGTCTTTTAATTTCATGGCTGCAATCACCATCTGCAGTGATTTTTGGAGCCTCCAACCCAAAGTCTGACACTGTTTCCCCATCTATTTCTCATGAAGTGACAGGATCAGATGCCATGATCTTAGTTTTTCTGAATATTGAGGCTTTAGCCAACTTTTTCATTCTTCTCTTTCACTTTCATCAAGAGGCTGTTTAGTTCTTCTTCACTTTCTTCCATAAGGGTGGTGTCATCTGCATATTAGAGGTTATTTATTGATATTTCTCCCAGCAGTCTTGATTCCAGCTTGTGCTTCTTCCAGCCCAGCATTTCTCATAATGTACTCCGCATATGAGTTAAATAGGCAGGGTGACAATATATACAGCCTTACATACTCCTTTTCCTATTTGGAACCAATTCCATGTCCAGTTCTAACTGTTGCTTCCTGATCTGCATACAGATTTCTCAAGAAGCTGGTCAGGTGGTCTGGTATTCCCATCGCTTAAAGAATTTTCCACAGTTTATTGTGATCCACACAGTCAAAAGCTTTGGCATAGTCAATAAAGCAGATATAGATTTTTTTCTGGAAGTCTCTTGCTTTTTTGATGACCTAGCAGATGTTGGCAATTTGATCTCTGGTTCCTCTGCCTTTTCTAAATCCAGCTTGGACATCTGGAAGTTCACGGTTCACATACTTTTGAAGCCTGGCTTGGAGAATTTTGAGCATTACTTTGCTAGCATGTGAGATGAGTGCAATTGTGTGGTAATTAGGGCATTCTTTGGCATTGCCTTTCTTAGGGATTGGTATGAAAACTGACCTTTTCCAGTCCTGTGGCCACTACTGAGTTTTCAAAATGGCTGGCATGTATCCTCACAGCTCTCCATTTTACGTCTCAACTAGGCACAAAGAAGTTGACAATAGTCATAGGAGGATATCTCAGTTGGTAAAGAATATCTCTGTAATGCAGGAGACCTGGGTTCAGTTCCTGGGTTGGGAAGATCCCCTAGAGAAGGAAATGGCAACCCACTCTAGTATTCTTGCCTGGAGAATGCCATGGACAGAGGAGCCTGGCAGGCTAGAGTCCGTGGGGTTGCAAGAGTCAGACACTACTTAGCAACTAAACCACACACACACACACACACACACATCCTTCAGCTTAGATGCTACTGTCTAAAGCCTGAGTCCCACAGTTTTACATTATCTATACATTGAAATATATAAAATCTACAATGTAGTTGTAGGTACTAACAATTCTAATCACTCTCACTAATCACTCGGGTTGCTTTACTGATACTACTTGCAAACTGAATTGAAGATACATTTCTATGTAAAAGTTATTGCCAACCAAGTTGTTAAGAAAATATATTATTTTTGAAAATATTTATTGATTCCCCATGCATAACTCAATTAGATTTGAATTTGGCAAAGTTGCCCAACTTAGAAGTCCCAAATACACTCTAGACCAAAACTTGAATGTGTAAAACCACTAAAGGACACAGATCCAATTACAGTCCAAATTGAAAACTTTCTTTCCTTGATAGCCTACATTACATACTAAAGCTAGAAGCCAAGACTCAATAGTTGAAATATTAATGAAAAATTAATTGAAATATTAACAAGCTTAGCAACACCTTTCACACCATGCCTCTATAACATCTATATCTGTAGTTTCAGTTCAGTTCAGTTGCTCAGTGGTGTCCTACTCTTTGCAGTCCCATGAATCACAGCACGCCAGGCCTCCCTGTCCATCACCAACTCCTGGAGTTCACTGAGACTCACATCCATTGAGTCAGTGATGCCATTCAGCCATGTCATCCTCTGTCGTCCTCTTTTCCTCTTGCCCCCAATCCCTCCCAGAGTCAGAGGCTTTTCCAATGAGTCAACTCTTTGCATGAAGTGGCCAGAGTACTGGAGTTTCAGCTTTAGCGTCATTCATTCCAAAGAACACCCAGGACTGGTCTCCTTTAGAATGGACTGGTTGGATCTCCTTGCAGTCCAAGGGACTCTCAAGAGTCTTCTCCAACACCACAGTTCAAAAGCATCAATTCTTCAGCGCTCAGCTTTCTTCAGAGTGCAACTCTCACATCCATACGTGACTACTGGAAAAACCATAGCATTGACTAGACAGACTCAGAAGATACAGATTTCAATAGAATTTCAGGATGTTTTAAAAATTAATATTATTATAATTTTCTGAAGTACTCATCAAAAATATCCTCTCCATCATAATTCCTTTTAGTAAATTTTATGTTGTAACAGAATTTTGCTCTTTTTTTTTTTTTTCTTAGATAGTAGAGGCCTGGGGAAGTAAACAGTATATTTGGAGTATAAAGTTTCAGATATTTACTAAGATGCTGCCGTTTAGAAAAACAAATAAATTATTTTTATGGCTCGGCTAGTCAATAAAACATAAAAATCCCATAGAATTCTCATGTGATACTTTGATATGATAAGCACATGAACTTTTTTTTCCCCTCTTGGCCAAAAAGCACTTGTGAATGTCTTTACCTTGTTTATTAATTCTTAGAGAAACAGATTTATGAGAATATTACTTATGACATGAGATGTTATTGTCACATTAGCTTTAGATGGCTCAGGTATTTTACTCTTTATCAAATGCTAAAAATTAATCCAAAAACAAGTCAAGCAACAGTTTCTGATGAAGTTGAGACATAGATCTATGATACTGAGTGAGCTTTCAGTGCTTCTTCCAGCCCAGCATTTCTCATAATGTACTCCGCATATGAGTTAAATAGGCAGGGTGACAATATATACAGCCTTACATACTCCTTTTCCTATTTGGAACCAATTCCATGTCCAGTTCTAACTGTTGCTTCCTGATCTGCATACAGATTTCTCAAGAAGCTGGTCAGGTGGTCTGGTATTCCCATCGCTTAAAGAATTTTCCACAGTTTATTGTGATCCACACAGTCAAAAGCTTTGGCATAGTCAATAAAGCAGATATAGATTTTTTTCTGGAAGTCTCTTGCTTTTTTGATGACCTAGCAGATGTTGGCAATTTGATCTCTGGTTCCTCTGCCTTTTCTAAATCCAGCTTGGACATCTGGAAGTTCACGGTTCACATACTTTTGAAGCCTGGCTTGGAGAATTTTGAGCATTACTTTGCTAGCATGTGAGATGAGTGCAATTGTGTGGTAATTAGGGCATTCTTTGGCATTGCCTTTCTTAGGGATTGGTATGAAAACTGACCTTTTCCAGTCCTGTGGCCACTACTGAGTTTTCAAAATGGCTGGCATGTATCCTCACAGCTCTCCATTTTACGTCTCAACTAGGCACAAAGAAGTTGACAATAGTCATAGGAGGATATCTCAGTTGGTAAAGAATATCTCTGTAATGCAGGAGACCTGGGTTCAGTTCCTGGGTTGGGAAGATCCCCTAGAGAAGGAAATGGCAACCCACTCTAGTATTCTTGCCTGGAGAATGCCATGGACAGAGGAGCCTGGCAGGCTAGAGTCCGTGGGGTTGCAAGAGTCAGACACTACTTAGCAACTAAACCACACACACACACACACACACACATCCTTCAGCTTAGATGCTACTGTCTAAAGCCTGAGTCCCACAGTTTTACATTATCTATACATTGAAATATATAAAATCTACAATGTAGTTGTAGGTACTAACAATTCTAATCACTCTCACTAATCACTCGGGTTGCTTTACTGATACTACTTGCAAACTGAATTGAAGATACATTTCTATGTAAAAGTTATTGCCAACCAAGTTGTTAAGAAAATATATTATTTTTGAAAATATTTATTGATTCCCCATGCATAACTCAATTAGATTTGAATTTGGCAAAGTTGCCCAACTTAGAAGTCCCAAATACACTCTAGACCAAAACTTGAATGTGTAAAACCACTAAAGGACACAGATCCAATTACAGTCCAAATTGAAAACTTTCTTTCCTTGATAGCCTACATTACATACTAAAGCTAGAAGCCAAGACTCAATAGTTGAAATATTAATGAAAAATTAATTGAAATATTAACAAGCTTAGCAACACCTTTCACACCATGCCTCTATAACATCTATATCTGTAGTTTCAGTTCAGTTCAGTTGCTCAGTGGTGTCCTACTCTTTGCAGTCCCATGAATCACAGCACGCCAGGCCTCCCTGTCCATCACCAACTCCTGGAGTTCGCTGAGACTCACATCCATTGAGTCAGTGATGCCATTCAGCCATGTCATCCTCTGTCGTCCTCTTTTCCTCTTGCCCCCAATCCCTCCCAGAGTCAGAGGCTTTTCCAATGAGTCAACTCTTTGCATGAAGTGGCCAAAGTACTGGAGTTTCAGCTTTAGCGTCATTCATTCCAAAGAACACCCAGGACTGGTCTCCTTTAGAATGGACTGGTTGGATCTCCTTGCAGTCCAAGGGACTCTCAAGAGTCTTCTCCAACACCACAGTTCAAAAGCATCAATTCTTCAGCGCTCAGCTTTCTTCAGAGTGCAACTCTCACATCCATACGTGACTACTGGAAAAACCATAGCATTGACTAGACAGACTCAGAAGATACAGATTTCAATAGAATTTCAGGATGTTTTAAAAATTAATATTATTATAATTTTCTGAAGTACTCATCAAAAATATCCTCTCCATCATAATTCCTTTTAGTAAATTTTATGTTGTAACAGAATTTTGCTCTTTTTTTTTTTTTTTTTAGATAGTAGAGGCCTGGGGAAGTAAACAGTATATTTGGAGTATAAAGTTTCAGATATTTACTAAGATGCTGCCGTTTAGAAAAACAAATAAATTATTTTTATGGCTCGGTTAGTCAATAAAACATAAAAATCCCATAGAATTCTCATGTGATACTTTGATATGATAAGCACATGAACTTTTTTTTCCCCTCTTGGCCAAAAAGCACTTGTGAATGTCTTTACCTTGTTTATTAATTCTTAGAGAAACAGATTTATGAGAATATTACTTATGACATGAGATGTTATTGTCACATTAGCTTTAGATGGCTCAGGTATTTTACTCTTTATCAAATGCTAAAAATTAATCCAAAAACAAGTCAAGCAACAGTTTCTGATGAAGTTGAGACATAGATCTATGATACTGAGTGAGCTTTCTGAAGTGAAGTGAAGTCCCTCAGTCGTGTCCAACTCTTTGCAACCCCATGGACTGTAGCCTACCAGGTTCCTCCGTCCATGGGATTTTCCAGGCAAGAATACTGGAGTGGGTTGCCATCTTCCCGACCCAGGGATTGAACTTGGGTCTGCTGCATTGTAAGCAGACACTTTACCATCTGAGCCACTAGGGAAGGCTAGGGAGCTCTCTAGGTCTTTCCACACTGGACATGTATTTCCCAGCAAAGAAATGGTGATGTGTCTAAGTTATGTTTGTGGGGTTCTTCACTTCAGAAAATGAACATTTAAAGTGTGAAAACATCTTCCATTTAATAAACTGGGTTGTAGAGCTTATGAAATTCTTCACACAGCTATTCATTGTAGGATTCGATTTTCTACAAGCAATTCTTAAGTAGGAACAACACTATAGGTAATGTTAGCCAGGAACATACTGCTGAGGACATTTTAGAAATAAAGTCTCTTCCTCCTAGAAAATGGCTGTAATTTTATTAATTCTGAGGTCCAGTTAATGAGGAAATTAAATCTGATAACTTGGCTTCCTGTTTTCCACCTTAAGGTGGTGTTTTCTACAGGCTATAGTGATAAATGGATTTCATGAAAATTAATTTAACCCCGTCTTCCCAAGCTTCTATGTGAGATATCTAGATTACCAAAAAGCAGTATCTCAAGACATGCTTTATTTTAAAAGTTTGAGCATATATAGCAAATTTATTGACGTTAACAAAAACCATTCCAGAGCCGTAAGTTAAGAAAATTTCTGGAATTAACAAGATACTACAGGCAAGAGGTTCCAGGATTTCCAGCCCTTTTTAAACCCTTAATGACCATACTAAGTTGACTATTTTTACGTATAATCATGAAATTCACAAGTGGAACAAGCTTTTATGTCCCATATGTTTAGCATTGACATTAACATAAATTATTTGGCTGTTGTGCGCAAGAAAGAGATACAACACTTAAGCAGTACTTATGCAATAACATGGTCACATCCACATCAGAATATCATAACTTTCAAAGTTTTTCTTTGGACACTATAACTACAGTGTACTTTCCCTATTTGAAAATGTTAATTAAAAAATGTAGCAGCATCATTGAAAACAATTTTAGGTAAACCACTCCACTTGATAGTTTTCCACAGGGCATAATTTTTGATAGCAATGTATTTAACATTTCCTTAGTCATCATCTAAACAAGGGAGTTGTGTACCTCATGTATAATTATCCATTTTCCCAACACTACCATCACATGAATTTATTAAACTGACTGGAGGAAAATAAGTCTCAAATTTCTCAGCAATTATTAATACCACTAACCAATGTTTTTCATTTCAGTACTTGACAATACACGTTAAATTTTGTTGATGGACCATGTTTAAAGACATGGATTTTAAAGACAAAGAATCCAGGATTCTCTAAAATTGGATATATGTTTGCTTATCAAAGCTTTTGATAGAGTACAATTTCTACGTAAAATTATTTCAGATAGAGATAGAATAGTTCATAAATGATACAGCCAGTAATCCTACAAGCAGTAGATATGCCTATTATGTATTATACAGAGTTTGAAATGCTAAGAAAGTAGCACGTGAGCAAATTTTCTTAAGAAAATATTAAACAGTCCTTCATCTGCCCTCCTGCTTTATCTGTATTTAGTCCAGTGCTCTATGAAAGAAACAATGCAAGTCACAGACAGGAGACTTGTGTGTAATTTAAAACTTTCTAGTAGCCATATTTTTAAAAATAAAAAGATGATAAAATATAACTCTATATTCTATTAACCCAATCACTCAACATTTTATATTTTTAATGTTTAATCAGTATAAAAGGAAATAAATATTTTACATTATTTTTTTCTAAATAAGCTTTCAAAATCTAATATGCATTTTGAACTTACTGAACGTATCAATTAGGACTAACTGCCTACTTATCAAGTCTCAGTAGACATGTGGTTAGTGGCTACTGCATTCTATATTGTAGTGACTACTGCATTTTAATTGCTTAGTTTCCCTGGTCATTTTCTTAGGCTAAAAACTAAGAATGAAAATAACTTCAATATAAGTGAATAAGAATCAATGCTCCATAATAAATTTTGACACTGTTCTACAAAAAAAAAAAAAAGAATGTGAGAAGTAATAGAACTACCCTCTGAAAACATATAGCTCTAATAAAAACTTCTTGATGGCATGATTAAATATTCAGAAACTCCACTTCAGTTGAGTTCACTCATTCAGTCGTGTCCAACTCTTTAAGACCCCATGAACCACAGCACACCAGGCCTCTCTGTCCATCATCAACTCCCAGAGTTTACCCAAACCCATGTCCATTGAGTCAGTGATGCCATCCAACCACCTTATCCTCTGGCATCCCCTTGTCCTCCACCCACAATCTTTCCCAGCATCAGGGTCTTTTCAAATGAGTCAGCTCTTTGCATCAGGTGGCCAAAGTATTGGAGTTTCAGCTTCAACATCAGTCCTTCCAATGAACACCCAGAGCTGGTCTCCTCTACGATGGACTGGTTGGATCTCCTTGCAGTCCCAGGGACTCTCAAGAGTCTTCTCCAATACCACAGTTCAAAAGCATCAATTCTTCAGCACTCAGCTTTCTTCACAGTACAACTCTCACATCCATACATGACTACAGGAAAAACCATAGCCTTGACTAGACAGACCTTTGTTGGCAAAGTAATATCTCTACTTTTGAATATTCTGTCAAGTTGGTCATAACTTTCCTTCTAAAGAATAAGCGTCTTTTAGTATCATGGCTGCAATCACTATCTGCAATGATTTTGGAGCTCCCAAAAATAAAGTCTGACACTTTTTCCACTGTTTCTCCATCTATTTGCCATGAAGTGATGGGACCAGTTTCCATGATCTTAGTTTTCTGAATGTTGAGCTTTAAGCCAACTTTTTCACTATCCTCTTTCACTTTCATCAAGAGACTCTTTAGTTCTTCTTCACTTTCTGCCATAAGGGAGATATCATCTGCATATCTGAGGTTATTGATATTTCTCCAGGCAATCTTGATTCCAGCTTGTGCTTCCTCCAGCCCAGTATTTCTCATATGTACTCTGCATGGTAAACTTCAATGCACTTTAATTTAGCAAGTACTCATTGAATTTCTATGAAGTGTGAAGAACCAATTAAGAAAATATTCAATGAGGTTTTGTTAAGTACAACATACTTTACAATTGTCAAAATTTAAGTAAAGAACAAGAGAGAGACAAAGTTCACCTCCTACAAGGAATTTGAGTAACACGGAGGTAGTTATGCCATTGAAATTGAAAAAGAAATAAGACATTGCCAGGCATATAAAGTGTTTACTTTCTATTTAAAGAAAAATAAAACACAAAGTACTATAAGACAGTGTGCAAATATCATCGTAAGAGTCCAGTGAATAAACAGATGGAAATAAAATGTCAGGTAGATAATAAAAAGCACAATGAAGGGAATTTTTTAAAGTGGATGATTTGTTAGCAATGATGTGATGAGAGGCTATAATCTGCTATTTTATATAGAGTGACTAGGAAAGGCAATTTTGACAAAATTACATAAATGAAGTGAAGGATGAATCATGTGAATACTTGAACAAACTTTCTAAGCCCAGGGAAATTCAAATATAAATTAATTCCCTGAGCAGAGAAGATGACATCCCCCTCCACATCTTTAAAATGTATTTTTATTTTTGGAGAAATATTAAAGATAGTGGAAATTAGTCATGAATTTGAAAAGGTGGCTAGTATCTAGATCATTCAAGTATACCACTGTAACAACTTTGGATCTGGGTGATTTTATTTTCTGGATGTGATAGAAGCTTTAGCTTAGCATTTAGATGAAGACATTACATAATCCTATATTTATCTATAAGACATAAACATCACAGGATAATGCTGAATACAAGAATAGTTGTTTACAGTCTACTGTGGTTGTCACATAAATAGGATAGTTGCTATTCTAGGGTGATGAAGTGATATGATGTTACAGAGTTGGGATAACATTAGAAGGTAGAGAAAACGGGGTACTTTGGAATGTCTTGATATGGATTATATAATAAACAGGAAAGTAAAAGTCTGAAAAGCAAGGATACAATGAAAATAAAAGAACGAAATAAATAGATTCCAAACAGAAGAAGCACTTCAAAACTGAGCCTGAAGTCAAAGTAATATCCATAGCTCGAGTTTGTTGAAAGCAGAGGAGTTAGTTGAACTGATTAGATTTTTAGAGGATCAGGAAGAAACAGGAAAACCTTTGATTAGAAGAGTGTAAGTAAAAGGATAGACTAGAATTATGAATAGCCTAAACTGAAAAATTACTTAGTTTTATGAAACACTTATCAGAATTTTACTGAGTAAGAAGAAATGAGTTGTTAAAAGCAGAAAAATCATAAAACTTTGAACATTCTTACAGTGATTTTTTTTCCTGCTTCTGCAAGAAAAAGATGATGATACTTGAAACTAAATTTCCTCTTTGCTCAATGATTAAATGGGTAAGAACCTCAGTTTTTTGAAATAACAGCATAAGAATTGAGAGTTGAATTGTCTAAAAGTTATCATAAGTTAATTAAATCCTTGAATCCCTTACCTTACACTTCTACACAGAA
>SJYC01133331.1:0-16132 GCA_006408675.1 Madoqua kirkii
AGTTGGACACAACTGAGTGATTGAACTAAACTGAAGTTCTAGGAATTTATCAAATAACAAAACACAAAAATCTCTCTTTTTATGTGTTTATGACCTAGCAAGAGCAAGATCAGAGTAAGCAATGGAAAGTGAGAGAGGACTGGGTTATATCAGTATATCAGTGGGAGGTAAACAGATACCACCACAATAGCACCATTGACAAAGGAGATAGAATATACAATGGAGAAAAGACAATCTCTTCAATAAATGGTGCTGGGAAAACTGGAGACCTACATGTAAAAGAATGAAATTAGAGCACTTAATAACACTGTACACAAAGATAAACTCAAAATGGATTAAAGACCTAAATGTAAGACCAGAAACTATAAAATTCTTAGAGGAAAACATAGGCAGAATACTCTATGACATAAATTGTAGTACTATCCTCTTGACTCACCTCCTAGAGTAATGAAAATAAAAACAAAAATTTTTAGAAAACGTGACCTAATTAAACTCAAAATCTTTTGCACAGCAAAGAAAACCATAAACAAGATGAAAAGACAACTCTCAGAGTAGGAGAAAACAATTGCAAATGAAGCAAATGACAAAGGATTAATCCCCAAAATATATAAGCAGTTCATGTAGCTCAATATCAGGAAGGCAAACTCAATCAAAAAATGGACAGATGTTCTCTGAAGACCTAAACTGACAGTCTCCAAACAGGACATACAGATGGCCAACAATCACAGGAAAAAATGTTCAACATCACCAATTATTAATGAAATGAAATTCAAAACTACAATGAGTGTCACCTCGTGCTGGTCAGAATGGCCCAGCATCAAAAAAATCCACAAATACTAAATGCTGGAGAGGATATGAAGAAAAGGGAACACTTTTGCACAATTAATGTAAACGTAAATTTTTATAACCACTATGGAGAACAGAATAGAGATTTCTTAAAAAAAAAAAAAATAGCAACTAGGAATAAAACAAGAAATGACCCAGCAATCTCACCACTGGGCATATATCTGAGAAAACTGTAATTGAAAAAGACACATGCACCCCAGTGTTCATTGCAGCAATATTTACAATAGCTAAGACATGGAAGCAATATAGATGTCAATCAACAAATGAATCAATAAAGAAGTTGTGGTACATACATACTACGGAATATTACTCAGCCATAAAAATGAATGAATTTGAGTCCGTTCTAGTGAGGTGGATGAATGTAGAGCCTGTTATCCAGAGTGAAATAAGTCAGAAAGAGAAAAATAAATATTGTAATGCATATATAAGAATGTAGAAAAATAGTACTGATGAACCTGTTTGCAACACAGATATAGAGACTCTGACACAGAGGACAGGCTTGTAGATACCGTACAAGAAGGAGGAGATGGGACTAATTGAGAGAGTAGAATTGAAACGTGTACAGTACCATGTGTAAAATAAATAGCTAGTGAAAAGTTGTTGTAAAACACAGGAGCTCAATCCAGTGATCCATAACAACCTAGAGAGATGGGGGTGGGGGTGGAAGAGAGGTTCAAGAAGAGGACACAAGTATACTGACAGCTAAATCATGTTGTTGAAGGCAAAAACCAACACAATATTGTAAGGCAATTAATTTTTTAAATGTAAGTTATATATATATATAACAATTTCATATGAAAAAAAATCAATTAGGGAAAAAGAACACGAAATGCTTCAGTTCAGTTCAGTCACTTAGTCGTGTCCAACTCTTTGTGACTACATAGACTGCAGCATGCCAGGCTTCCCTGTCCATCACCAACTCTCAGAGCTTATTCAAACTCATGTCCATCAAGCCAGTAATACCATCCAATCATCTCACCCTCTGTTGTTTCCTCCTCGTCCTACTTTCAATCTTTCCCAGCATCAGGGTTTTTATTGAGTCAGTTCTTCACATCAGGTGGCACAGTATTGGAGCTTTAGCTTCAGCAACAGTCCTTCCAATGAATATTCAGGACTGACTTCCTTTAGAATGAATTGGTTGAATCTCCTTACAGTCCAAGGGACTTTCAAGAGTCTTCTCCAACACCACAGTTCAAAAGCATCAATTCTTCGGTTCTCAGCTTTCTTTACAGTCCAACTCTCACATCCATATATGACTACTGAAAAAACTATAGCTTTGAATAGATGGGTGTTTGTTGGCAAAATAGTCTCCATTTTTAATATACTATGTTTGTCATAGCTTTTCTTCCAAGGAGCAAGTGTCTTTTAAATTCATGGCTGCAGTTACCATCTGCAGTGATTTTGAAGCCCAAGCAAATAGTCTCTGTTTCCATTGTTTCCCCATCTATTTGCTATGAAGTGATGGGACCGGATGCCATGATCTTCATTTTTTTATGTTTAGTTTTAAGTCAGCTATTTCACTCCTCTGCTTCGCTTTTATTGAGAGGCTCTTTAGTTTCTCTTCCATTTCTGCCATATGGGTGGTGTCATCTGCTTAACTGAGGTTACTGATATTTCACCCAGTGCTCTTGATTCCAGCTTGTGCTCCATCCAGCCCAGCATTTTGCATGATGTACTCTGCATATAAGTTAAAAAAGCACGATGGCAATATACAGCCTTGGTGTACTCCTTTCCCAATTTGGAATCAGTCTGCTGTTCCATGCCCAATCCTAGCTGTTGCTTCTTAATCTGTAAACAAATTTCTCAGGAGGCAGGTCAGGTGGTCTGTTATTCCCATCTGCTTCAGAATTTTCTCCAATTTTTTGGGATCCACACAAATACTTTTGCATAGACACTAGGAGAAGTAGATTATTTCTGGAATTTGCTTGATTTTTCTATGATCCAATGGATGTTGACAATTTGATCTCTGTTTCCTCTGCATTTTCTACATCCAGCTTGAATATCTGGGATTTCTTGGTTCATGTACTATTGAAGTCTGGCTTGGAGAATTTTGAGCATTACTTTGCTAGTGTGTGAGATAAGTGCCATTGTGCAGTAGTTTGAAAATTCTTTGGCATTGTCTTTCTTTGGGATTGGAATGGAAAATGAATTTTTCCAGTCTTGTGGTCTCTGCTGAGTTTTCCAAATTTGCTGGAATATTGAGTGCAGTACTTTCAGAGCATTAGCTTTTAGAGTTTGAAATAGCTCATCTAGAATTGCATCACCTCCACTAACTTTGTTCATAGTAGTACTTCCTAAGGCCCAGTTGACTTCACATTCCAGAATGTCTATCTCTAGGTGAGTGATCACATGAAGGTATTTTTTTATATAGTTCTGTTTTTTGCCACCTCTTCTTGATGTCCTATGTTTCTCTTAGGTCCATATTATTTCTTTCATTGTGCCCACATTTGCATGAAATGTTTCCTTGGTAACTCTAATTTTCTTGAAGAAATCTCTAGTCTTTCTTATTCTATTGTTCTCCTCTATTTCATTGCACTGATCACCGAAGAAGGCTTTCTTATCTCTCCTTGCTATTCTTTGGAATTCTGCATTCAGGTGGGTATATCTTTCCTTTACTCCTCTGCCTTTCACTTCTCTTTTTTTTGCAGCTATTTGTAAGGCCCTCTTATGCAACAATTTTGCCTTTTTGCATTTCTTTTTCTTGGGCGTGATTTTGATCACTGCTTGCTTTACAATGTCTCGAACCTTCCTCCATAGTTCGTCATCCTTTGAATCTTTTGTGACTTCCACTGTATGTGTAAGGGATTTGATTTAGGTCATCCCTTAATGATGTAGTGACTTTCCCTACTTTCTTCAATTTGAGTCTGAATTTTTCTCTAAGAAATTCATGATCTTAGTCACAGTCAGCTTCCAGTCTTATTTTTGGTGATTGTAGAGCTTCTCTATCTTCGGCTGCATGAATATAATCAATCTGATTTCAGTCTTGGCCATCTAGCAAGGTCCATATGTAGAGTGGCCCTGCACAGCATGGTTCATAGCTTCATTGAGTTAGAGAAGACTGTGATCCATGTGACCAGTTGGGATAGTTTTCTGTGATTTTTGCTTTCATTCTATCTGCCCTGTGATGGATAGGGATAAGAGGCCTGTGGAAGCTTCCTGATGGGAGAGACTGGCTGTGGGGGAATCTGGGTCTTGCTTTGATGGATGGGGCCATGTTCAGTAAATTTTTATTCTAATTTTCTGTTTATGGGTTGGACTGTGTTCCCTGCCTGCCGTTTCTCCTCAGGGCTAACTATGGTGAGCGTAATGGAAGTAATGGTGACCTCCTTCAAAGGACTTATGCCAGCACTGCTGAATTCAGTGCCTCTGATGCTGCAACAGGCCAGTGTCAGCCCACGCCTCAGCCCAAGACTCCTGGACCCTCTAAGGCAAATCTGGCTCAGTCTCTAGCAGGTTCACTGCTCCTTTCTCCTGGGTCCCGGTGTGCCCAAGGTTTTGTTTGTGCCCTCCAAGAGTGTGTTTCCCAAGTCCTGTGGAAATTCTTTGATTAAACCCCCCTGGCCTCAAAAGTCAAATTCTCTGGGAGTTCTCAGTCCCTTTTGCCAGATGCCCAGGTTGGTAAATCTGTTGTGGGCCCTTGAGCTTTCATAACAGTGTGAGAACTTCTTTGATATAGTTGTTCTCCAGTTTATGGGTGGTCTGCTTGGTGGCTCTGTGGTGGGGTAATGGCAACCTCCTCCAAGAGCACTTAGGCCACACACTGCCGTGCCTCCCAGGTCTGCTGCAGCCGGAGCCCCAGGCCCCGGGGCAGGCCACTGCTGACCCACGCCTCTGCAGGAGACACTCAAAGGCAGGTCTTGCTATGTCTATAGAGGATCTCTGGGCCCTGGGCACACAAGGTTTTTGTTTGAGCCCTCCCAGTGTCTTTGACTGGTATGGGTTTGATTCTAAACCTGATTTTACCTTTCCTGTCATCTTATTGGCACATCTCATTTGTCTTTGGACATGGGGTATCCTTTTTTTTGTGGGATCCAACATTGCCCTGTCAATGGTTATTCAGCAACGAGTTGCAATTTTGGAGTTATTGCAGGAGAAGATGAGCACATGTCCTTCTACTCTACCATCTAATCACTAAGGTAATGCTTGGTCAGAATCAGATACAAATTTAAGAGAGCTATGAGGACACATTGCGAAAGGCGTTCCCTAACATTACAGTGTATTCATGTACTAAAACACACACACACACACACACACACACACAATTTATAAGCCAATTCTAAAAAATTAATATTTGGACAATTTTTAAAAATGGCAGAAATCTCAAGAACCCTGATGCAAGAAATTACACAGGCAACTTCCAGCATTAGTAAAATTGAGGCTCACAAAACATGAAAGGATTCCACTTCCAAACTGCTCAGAAACATATGATTCACAAAGATCACCTACTCTTTAAGCTTTATAACCAATGTTTGAGTGATAACAAAGTAGAAATTATGTAAGTATTTCAATATATCTTCTGATCATTTTATATAATTATGCATAGCAAACTGTATGAAATTCTAGTTAGATTATAAATTCATTCACTCTCAACATGAACACTAAAGATTTTACAAAGTCTCTTTAGAGACATCTCCATTTTCTTAATAGATGTGGAATCATGTGGAAACCTTATGCTACAGATTTCTTAATGCTGTTCATCATTCTAGGCTGTGCTGAGATGTTTGCCTGTCTACAGGTTTACTGTTTACAGATCCACTTAGTACTTGGATATTCCCATGTTTAAAGTCTATTTAATTGTATAGTAGCTACTATTTGAATATTATGAGAGTTTGCTTCCCTCCTGTAGTCAAAAAATTTTCTCCTGATTTATATCCAATTACATTTCATTTGGATCTTATCTCCTATAGCTTGGTATCCTGTGTAGTATTCTCCTTCTGAATACTCTGTACAATGGTATGTATGTTTCTATAAGAAAGGGCTATTGTACCTTTTTTATGGACAGAATCAGGAATTTCTCAAATAGGGACAAAACTAGGAATGAAACTACTATTCTGTAGCATTTCCTTTCTCTTTTATTTCATTATCTTATGACTACAGAACTTGTAGTACAGAGAAAATGCATTCATCTCTTACCTTTCTCTGTATGTTTCCTCTTACAAATTGGGGGCAATACTGCATTTCAATGAATTGAATATACTATTATTGTAAGACATCATATGTAACACAGATAAAAAAGCAGCCTATTAAATTATTAGACTACATGTCACTAAAAGTATTGGAAAACATTTTAATCAATCCCACAAATCTATTATTACTTTGAAATGTCTTTCAAATATTTAAGGCATTTGACAGTTTCTTCTGCCTTTAGTCATATTTCGTTATCCATGATAGGAATCTTTTTTTTTTATGGATTTTAAGAATAAGAAATTATACAGCCTCAAATCAGTAATTATCACACTTTAAGCATTACAAATTACCCAAGGATCTTACTTACTTAAAAAGTAAATTTTGGTTTAGTAGGTCTGGAATTAAGCTAAGACTCTGTTTCAACAAACATTTCCAGCTACCTGGGACAAGTGAGTAGAAAAGGTAATGCACCTGGTCAAGGCTTCCAAGGAAATCAGAATTTGTGTCATTTTTCAAATGGTTAATATTTGCTTCACAATTTATTTTTCACAGATTGTTCTTATTGACTAAAAAGATGCACAATGTGAGAGTTGCGAGTTCAGTTTTATTTGAGGCAAGATGAGGACTGCATCCCAAGAGACAGCACCGCAGATAATCTGAGAAATTGTTTTGAAAAGGTACTGGGGAAAGGTCAGTATGTACAATTTTGGTGAAGTGAGAGTTCAATGCAATCAAGCACTTACTTTACAAGAGGGTTTCTGTTAATCATGAGAAGCTGACGTCACCATGAAGGGATTTAGTGGTTTTTTGTTTTTCGGGTTTTTTTTTAGGTATGGAGAGATGCAAAGACTGGGATCATGAAATTAGTTCCTGAAAATATCTACCTAAAGACCCATTTCACCAGATTCCCTGGAGCACAGAGTGCCTCATTCTCTACACTGAATTTCCTTTAAGGAGTGTTGAAGGCCAGACAACAGACTGGTTCCAAACAGGAAAAGGAGTATGTCAAGGCTGTGTATTGTCACCCTGCTTATTTAACTTACATGCACAGTACATCATGAGAAACGCTGGACTGGAAGAAACACAAGCTGGAATCAAGATTGCCAGGAGAAATATCGATAACCTCAGATATGCAGATGACACCACCCTTAGGCAGAAAATGAAGAGTAACTAAAAAGCCTCTTGATGAAAGTAAAAGTGGCGAGGGAAAATGTTGGCCTAAAGCTCAACATTCAGAATATGAAGATTATGGCATCTGGTCCCATCATTTCATGGCAAATAGATGGGGAAACAGTGGAAAGTGTCAGACTTTACTTTTTGTGGCTCTAAAATCACTGCAGATGGTGATTGCAGCCATGAAATTAAAAGATGCTTACTCCTTGGAAGAAGAGTTATGACCAACCTAGACAGCATATTCAAAAGCAGAGACATTATTTTGCTGACTAAGGTCCGTCTAGTCAAGGCTATGGTTTTTCCAGTGGTCATGTATGGATGTGAGAGTTGGACTGTGAAGAAGGCTGAGCACCGAAGAATTGATGCTTTTGAATTGTGGTGTTGGAGAAGACTCTTGAGAGTCCCTTGGACTGCAAGGAGATCCAGCCTGTCCATTCTGAAGGAGATCAGCCTTGGGATTTCTTTGGAAGGAATGATGCTGAAGCTGAAACTCCTTTACTTTGGCCACCTCATGTGAAGAGTTGACTGATTGGAAAATACTCTGATGTTGGGAGGGAGGAGGAGAAGGGGACAACAGAGGATGAGATGGCTGGATGGCATCATAGACTCAATGGACATGAGTCTAAGTGAACTCTGGAAGTCAGTGATGGACAGAGAGGACTGGCATGCTGCGATTCATGGGGTCACAAAGAGTGGGACACGACTGAGCGATTGAAGTGAACTGAAGGACAGCAGATGCAGCAGCACAAGGTTCAATCTCCACAAAGGTTGATGGCAAATGCACTTGTTGTTGTTCAGGTGCCGGCAAATGCTGTTGGCAAATGCCAGTTTTCAGTTGGCAGGCAGGTGCCAATTTGCAGTTGATTATTCTGTTTCTGTGCCTTTCTAGGAATAAAGTAACTTTCTATTTTGATGTTTATTTTCTATGTTATGTTTATCATGTATGAAGGAAATTTAAACAAATATAGTACCAACAAACTACCAAGTTCAACTGAAATGATGGCAGTTTGAGAAGCTATGACAAAAGTTGTGCCAGGGAGTGACAATGTTGAATTGCCCCAGTGAGTGATAATGTTGAATTGCCCCTTAGCCTTATGCTCCTTGAAAACAAGAAGAGTTGAAAAATTTCCATACCATTTTGTGTTCTAAGAAACAGGCTAATGTCAAAAGACTATCCTGCCCTCATGTATTCCAACATGGAAATTGCCACATTCTTCCCAAGAGCTCCATGCTTTCCCTACTTCTGTAAGACACCAGTCCTTTTACCTTTACTCTGAGACTTCCTCAGTAGTGAATGTTCTCCCTACTGCAGCTGCCAGAAGGAAATCTGTGTAATTGTTCAGCTCATGTAGTTTTTCACAGCAGGCAGTGTCTATTTTCAGAGTATAGCACCATGGGTAAATACATGGATCCTACAGTAAGATTAATTAGTTTTTAGTTATGGTTCTTATTATTAGCTGTGTAACATTAGACAAGAGATTAAAATAACTCCCTAAACCTCTAAATATCCATTTCAATACAACTAAAATTTTATACAGTTATACCACTGTCCTACTCAAAAACTTGGATGCTCCCAAGTCTCTGCTTAGTAAAAGCCTAAAACCCATCCTTAGGGCATCATGACCCTTGAAGTGGCTCTCTCCCCTCTTCTCTTTTCTCTACTAGTCTTCCAGTTACTCTGCTCAAGCCACAAAGGCCTTTTGTTTTTACCATTTTGGGGACTCATGAAGCCATGTCCAATATCTAAACTATTTCTTATGCTGTTCCCTCCTTTCAGGATATCCACAGGTATTACCATGCTCAGTTTCTTCTCATCTCTCAGGTCTCCATTATAAAGTCACCTTCTCAAAAACGTGGAACCTCTTTCCTGAAATCCTATCTGAAATCCCTTTCCCTTCCCCACTATCTATTCCCTTCCCCACTATCTATTCCCTTCCCATGTTACAATACTCCCATATCTGTCATTCTAATGGGTTTTCTGTTTCCTCATGAGAATGTAAATTTCAAATGGGAGAAGTTAGAGAAGTTATGGAGCTCAGGGAAAAATGAAAGTGTGAGGCTCCTTGCTCAAACACAACTATAAAAATAAAGTTCTTTTTTGTCTGTGATCTCTCTTTCAACTTATACTGTTTTTATTTGCTACCGAACGTAATTCTAAGTAACTACTTTCCTTTAATGTATTAGCATGGATTTTACAGCTCTTTTTTTTTTTTTTTTTTTTTTTTTTTTCAACTGTTTCCTCATGAGAATGTAAATTTCAAATGGGAGAAGTTAGAGAAGTTATGGAGCTCAGGGAAAAATGAAAGTGTGAGGCTCCTTGCTCAAACACAACTATAAAAATAAAGTTCTTTTTTGTCTGTGATCTCTCTTTCAACTTATACTGTTTTTATTTGCTACCGAACGTAATTCTAAGTAACTACTTTCCTTTAATGTATTAGCATGGATTTTACAGCTCTTTTTTTTTTTTTTTTTCATTTTGCAATGACAGATTAAATGAAACATAAGAGTATTTAACTCACGGTGGTGGGGAAGGGGGAGAGAAAAAGAACAGCAATAAAGAAACCAAATTATTCACACATACCATTCTACCTCAAATGGTGGAAATACTACACAATTCTACTCTTTTTATTTGACTTCTTGATACATGTACATTCTACCAATACCCTCTGTCTTTGGCCGACTGAAGAGTAAGCAAGGAAAAAGAACTATTGTTTCCAGTATCTTCCTCCTTTCCTCTCTGTCATTGTTTAGTGCATAGGTGGTAAGTGGCCTCTATAAATTATTTTCCTAATACTTGCTTTGAGGCCTACTGAATCCTTGTGTATCAATGATCCACGAGAAGTCTGTGGTCATAGGGCTTCAAGAATGGTATGTGTGAATCATGCAGAAAGGAAACATGTATATTGCATGGACCTCTTTCAAGTATGTTTCTGCTGCATTCTCACATCAACCTTCACATACCAAACAGAAGTTCAGTGACAAAAGTAACATGGACATGGGGACAGCTAAACAAGCTCCAGTTTACACTGCTCAGAAACTCTCAGATTGGTTTATTCTGTACTGCTAATGACCAAATACTGCCTGGACATGTCGAAAAGAACAATTTTGGAAATACATGAACGTATTGGTGAGGCTTTTATCAGAGTACCTAATGGTAAGTTAGTTTTAATAGTGCTACTATAAGTAGTAGTATTATAAATAATAGATGTTAGATAATTTCTAAGTTACTTCTGGAAAATGAGCAATATGTCTTAAGATCTTTCTGTGCATTCACACTAATCATAGGATTAGTTGTTGTGTATTAAAGGTTAGGGTATAGAAATTAACTAATTAGACTTCTTACTAACTTCTCAAGTAAAAGTTTTGGTGAAATAGGCTGAATTTAGTGGCAAAAATGACACTTTGGGTTAAATACAGTTTAATTACCTACATGTACATTGTACTCAATTACGATAAATGAAAATCACAATGGTATATTAGGTTTCTGGAAAGCATTAGCACTTAAATTTTACTATATAATTCAAGACTTGGAATAAGCAGTGATAACATTGTTGAGGTCATCTTTCAACTCTGTTCCCAAATGTTTTTCTATGAAGTGGTAATCTAAAATCTTCCTCTTTCATGGAAAATTTCCAAGGCTCAAAGCACTAATGCAGTTAATATTAGCATTGGATGGGGACCAGTTATGCTGACATCTTCCATTTTTAAATAATTGAATAGCCTAGATTCCCTTTATAACCTTGTTTCACAGAAGGTAGAATTAAATATCCCAATCTCTCTGCTTACATTATTTTTCTAGAATAACATCAAATTAAGTTGCCAGTAATCAATCTATTAATATCTGCAGAATACCTCTATCGATGTGTCAAGTAATTGGAGTGAGAGTCAAAAATGTATATGATATTTTACTTGTAGTCATGATTTTTTTTAAAGACTGTATTGAGATATTTCAAAACAGTATTTGTTTAATAACCAAAGAATAGTATTTAACTTAAGGTCTGGCCATGAATATGTAAGACACAAAACAAAAAATACAGCTGCTTACAAATAAGTTTACATTTCTCTCACATGACAGTCGAAGTGTAAGCATCCCAATAATGATGCGGGAGCTGCACATTATTGGGAACTGTTGAAAAATAGCAGGTTGTAGAGGGGAAGTGCTCAACGGAAAACTCATTGTCTAAAGCATACCCTTCAAGGTGATTTGATTCTGATTCTATGAGGTGTATTTTATAACTCTATTAATTCTAGATAATTGATGCCAATGTAAAATGATTCTTCTCTATATGTTAATAAATTAATTAGGAGTAAATAGACAAAGTATATTTCCCTACCTTTGCCCTTATTCTCTTATCATCTATAATACTCATATTTATAAATGCCCTATGCTAAAAATTATTTTTTGAATTGATCATTAACCCTTACCGTTTTTTCATTAGTGATTTAAATAAAATGTTAAATACATGTTAATTTTTATACCTGTAAGAGAGTCATAATTAAATTTAAACATTCTATCTTTTAAAAAACTAAAGAGCCTCATGATGAAGGTGAAAGAAGAGAGTGAAGGAGCTCTGTTAAAACTCAACATTCGGGGATGATCCAGAGAGATGATATGGAGTGGGAGGTGGGAGGGGGGTTCAGGATTGGGAACTCATATACACCCATGGCGGATTTATGGTGATGTATGGCAAAACCAATATAGTATTGTAAAGCAAAAAAAGTAAAAATAAAAATTAAAAAAAAAAAAAACCACAACCACAATTTGACACCATTTCAAACCTTGTCAAAGGCCTAAAGTTAAAAAAATAAAACTGACATTACCAAATGCTGCTGAGAATTCGCAACTATTGGAATTTTCATATTTTGCTGTGGGTTATATAAAATATTAAAATCATTGTGAAAAAAAATAAAACAACATTCAAAAAAATAAAATATGGAATCTGGTCAAATCACTTCACAGCATGCAAATGGGGAAACAATAGAAACAGTGACAGACTTTACTTTCTTGTACTCCAAAATCACTGCAGATTGTGACTGCAGCCATGAAATTAAAAGACATTTCTTGGAAGAAAAGGTATGACCAACCTAGACAGCATATTAAAAAGTAGAGACACTACTTTGTGACAAAGGTCCATATAGTCAAAGCTGTGGTTTTTCCTGTAGTCATACATGTATGTGAGAGTTTGACTATAAAGAAGGCTGAGCACTGAAGAATTGATGCTTTTGACCTGTGGTATTGGAGGACTCTTGAGAATCCCTTGGACAGCAAGGGGATCAAACCAGTCAATCCTAAAGGAAATCAATCCTAAATATTTATTGGAAGGACTGACGCTGAAGCCCCAATACTTTGGCCAACTGATGCAAAAAGTCAACTCATTGGAAAAGACCTTGATGCTGGGAAGATTGAAAGAAGGAGGAGAAGGGGACAACAGAGGATGAGATGGTTGGATGGTATCACTGACTCAATGGATATGAGTTTGAGCAAGCTCCGGGAGATGGTGAAGGACAGGGAAGCCTGGTGTGCTGCAGTCCATGGGGAATTACAGAGTTGAACATGACTGAGCGACTGAACAACAGCAAATTCCCCTGTCATCTCACTCTTTGCCATGTTGCTGCCATCCACAACATACATTTTCCTTGTCAAAATGTAAAATGTGTGTTCCAGCTCCTGCTATCCTGTCTACATTCCTTCCTACAGAACTTGGAGAAGGCAGAGAAGAGGGTAAGCCTCTGTTCTGTTTGGGGGTAAAATACTTTAGGTCCACTCACTTCTTATTGTCCAACATTTATTTAAACTGATTACATATTAGCAATTGGACTGGGAGATGTTGTGTCTGTCAGCTCAGTTCTGCACCCAGCATCAAACTTTGAATTCTAATTACTGAAGAAAAAATGGAGCAATGGACATTGTCCAATAACTGTCTGTCTCTGCACAGTGGTTATATAGGGTGACCAAGATGACCTTTACTTTCTCTTCAGCTTCACTAACCTTTAGATACCTAATACTGTTTTTCTTATAGCAATTACTTTAGAAATTGTATAAGTGTAAATTCTTTATCTTTCCTTTTAGATATAAACCTCTTTAAAAGTCTCTTGCTTGATCTACAAGCAAAAAATATCTTTCTCAAGAATGTAGGAACCATCCTGTTAAAATATAATCTTCAGTGAAGATAGATCCCTAACCGCCAGGCTCTAGAAAAGGACAGAGGCCTTCAATGGGCCAGTGCTGTGAACAAACACTGATAGCCTCATCACAAAGAGAAGCATTTGCAAACCCTGAACTAATTCAATGGGATCCACATGTCCCATTGATCTCTCTAACTCCTATCACTCTCCAGTACTGTTACACTAGCTTAACCTCTGTTGTTTGTCTAAGGGAGTTGAGCTCAGGCTGTATTCTGTTCTATTTATTCCATTGCAGTCATCTTGAATAATTTTTCCTTTCTCTTTATAACACTGTTCAGTCTGATTTTTGCTTTCGTAGGAGATTTGAAGACAGCAGGCATCACAATGTGCCCAAACTGTCTAGGAAAATATCTACATATAGAAGGGGTTGGCTTGTGTCTCAATAGTTTAGTAGAACTTTCATAAATGGAAGGGTATAGAGATTCATGTTCCAGATTTATAAATAGTGTGCAATCTAGTGTAGAGAGTGTTTCTTCTGACACAAAGATTCAGCTATATAAGTTTCAAATAAACTCAGACACAGGTTAGTTAATAAGTGAAGTAGCTTAATGTAAAATAAATCAGGTGATGGGAACTCTGAGCGCAATAGCTCATACCCTTTCTGTGAAGGTAGCCCTGTTCAGTCCCATCTACTTGCTGCTACATGGCTAGATTTCTTGATTTTTATAAATAAACTGGAATATAGACTTCCGTTTTTCATCTCAATTTTATCTAAAGTCAAAGAGGAGAGTGAAAAAGTTGGCTTAAAGCTCAACATTCAGAAAACGAAGATCATGGCATCTTGTCCCATCACTTCATGGCAAATAGATGGGGAAACAGTGTCAGACTTTACTTTGGGGGACTCCAAAATCACTGAAGACGCTTACTACTTGGAAGAAAAGTTATGACCAACCTAGATAGCATATTCATAAGAGGAGACATTACTTTGCCAACAAAGGTCCATCTAGTCAAGGCTATGGTTTTTCCAGTGGTTTTGTATGGATTTGAGAATTGGACTGTGAAGAAAGCTGAGCAGTGAAGAATTGATGCTTTTGAACTGTGGTGTTGGAGAAGACTCTTAAGAGTCGCTTGGACTGCCAGGAGATCCAACCAGCCCATTCTGAAGGAGATCAATCCTGGGATTTCTTTGGAAGGAATGATACTAAAGCTGAAACTCCAGTACTTTGGTCACCTCATGTAGAGTTGACTCATTGGAAAAAACTCTGATGCTGGGAGGGATTGAGGGTAGGAGGAGAAGAGGACGACAGAGGATGAGATGGCTGGATGGCATCACCAACTCAATGGACATGAGTTTGAGTGAACTCTGGGAGTTGGTGATGGACAGGGGGACTGGCGTGCTGCAATTCATGGGGTTGCAAAGAGTTGGACACGACTGAGCAACTGAACTGAACTAAATCATTTCAAAGTGAGAAAAACACATTAGGGCTACAACCAACCACTAACCTATACAAATATGCTTTATTTTGTGTCTCTAAAAAAAACAAAAACAAAAACAAAAACAAAAAACAAACAAAATAAAAAACACCTAATATTTGAGGCATTAAGTAGTAGCGAGGTGAGTTTACTTGGGAGGTGAATTACTTCTGAAGTTTGTCATTGTGACAACTTAATTTTTCTGAGTCTTGGTTTACCTTGTTTATCTCCAAAACCCAGATAATTAATATTACATGGGGTTGGTTTGTTGATGTTGAAACAATATACATAAAAATGTTTAGAAAATGGTAAAATGTGACTTAAAATATAAAAAACAAAAACAAAAAACAAACAAAATAAAAAACACCTAATATTTGAGGCATTAAGTAGTAGCGAGGTAAGTTTACTTGGGAGGTGAATTACTTCTGAAGTTTGTCATTGTGACAACTTAATTTTTCTGAGTCTTGGTTTACCTTGTTTATCTCCAAAACCCAGATAATTAATATTACATGGGGTTGGTTTGTTGATGTTGAAACAATATACATAAAAATGTTTAGAAAATGGTAAAATGTGACTTAAAATATGAGTAAGAGTTTATAACACAGAAATAAAACATGGAAACACAGCCACTTGTCCAATGACCCTACAAAAGCCACAGCATATCCTGTTCATAAAATGAATATAAAAATACTACATCACAGGGCTATGGTAAAGATTAAACAAGATAATTCATAGAAGGTTTTCAGTATGGTTTGTATTAAGTATGCAACAAAAGCCTTTAGCTATCAGTAAGAATAGGAGTAGAATATAGAATAAATTCTGATCCCCCTTAGGAATATTGGCACCTTCTTGAGAATAGCTTAAGCAGGGAAAAGAGCAAACAAACAAAACAATAATACCACAAAGGTTGCCAATTATCCTGTGGAATATTAATGCTCATTTTATGCTGATTCTGCTATGATGTTAATTGGCAATTCGGAGTCTTCCTTTATGCACATAATAAATATTCTTTCTCATGCTCCACTTATTCATCCCTGACAATTACTAAATTAATTGCTTCAAATTGGAGCACATACCAATTTTTAACCCTTTATGTCTGTACTCAGGAATTTAAATTTGGTTTTCTAAGTATTTTCGCTATTGATTTAAGTGTGTAAATAAAATGCCTATAAAATATGATCAAACATCTTTTGAATAGAATTATATAGCAGATATAAGATTTGAAAATGTAGTTCCTACAAGCAGCTTAGTTTGATAAAAATCTGTCAATGCAATTTACTTGATATTGACATTCTTTGACCACTGTAGTTGTACAGTATGCAGACTCAGGCATAATTTTGAGGAATATGAAACCTATTCATTTGGCTGAAAAGTAGTGGAAATCCAT
>SJYC01133333.1:0-23665 GCA_006408675.1 Madoqua kirkii
TACAATTCTACAATACAATATTACTCCTTTTTATATAATCCAAATTTTTCTATTTTTTCCAATTTTGTGGAACAATTTCTATAATATTTAAAAAATCTATATCCCAAACACACAAGCATTGAGTTTGAAAACTAAATTTCCTTTAAAAAGCATTCTGTATGTGTACCAAGAATAATGGAGCCATAAAGAAGTTCAGAAGTAAAGATTCAGTATTATGTTATTTACCTTAGTTATTCTTTGTTAGATTTACAGTATGTCTGATCTTTTGGAGAAATAAAATGCATTGTATCTGCAGATTGAGCTGGTTTCAATGATTACCAAGAAAAAACTGCCTTTCATTTTCAATTATCCTTCTTTCTTTCTATGTACATTTAGGGGATCCCCTGATTTTGCATTTGTTTCTAAAAAGTAAATTTCTTGGGACCTCACATAGCATACAGCATATTTACTATGCACTTCATATGCTTTTATGAATAACTCACTAATATTCAGAAAAGTATATAAAAGTTGTCTTATAAAAAATAGGGAATCTGGGATTAGTGTTCAAAAATCCCAGACATTGAGATATGTGCTTCTGGGTCGGTGTTTCAATGATTATTGTGAAGCCAGTCAAGCTGCTATCCAATCTTGCTGTGTCCTTATTTAATGCAAGGCTGATGTAGGAAGAACTGCTATTAAATTGTAAAGCAGTGTTCTAGTCAAGGATCTATGAATCTCACTGAGGCCTGTCAAAATCGAGCAGCTAATAATCCTGTAGACAGTTTGGAAAGCATAGTGCATGTGAGCTCAGGGTGAGGAGTTTATCTTTATTACCTTTTTTAAAGTATCTCTCTATCTTGTTGAATTGCACAAGTCAGATAACCCTATGGCCACATGATCTATGCTCAGGATAGAGAAAAATAAGTAGGACTTGTAAGACTATTTGTTGATGTTGACAAAGCTAAACTTCCCAACAAGACATCACTTATGTCAGTGTAAAGAGCACAAAAGTAAAAAAATCAAAATACCTGAGTACTGCAAACTCTTTTCTACTTACTTGCTTTTTGACAGTGGAATGTGTACTTGTCAAATATTAATTGATAACAAGGAATTAAAATGCTTGCTGAGAAGATTAGGTTAATAGGATGAAAATAAAATGTTAGCATAAACTAGAAGCAGCCAATGCATCTAAACTATTGGGGTTATTCTTTCTGTTAATATTAAATAATTCCAGTTTTCTTCCCAAGTCTTGTGGGAAGTCCAACATTAGGGCCACCTTTAGAATATACAGCTTACTTGGCAAAAAAAAAAAAAAAAGAAAAAAGAAAGAAAGAAAGAAAGAAAGAAATTGATGGGATTTGTATTCTTTCTTGTCAAATATGCTGTTCCTGGATAATTTTACATCTGTCATTTTAAAAATAAAAAGTAACAATGCTGCTATTCACAGTGGAATGCTCTTTGGAATCTATTCGTAATGGAACAGTATAGATCTTCTTCCCTCTGAAGTACCCCAATTTCACGTATCTCATGCTGATTACATCACTACTGACATTGCTTCCTCCATCATGTCTGTCATGAATATTGGCTTCCACTGACGCCTTCAAAGGCTGCTACTGGTCTTCACTGATGACAACCATGCATGCAAGTCTTCCATAGAGTATGGAGAAAAAATGTAAACTGCTATTCACAGTGGAATGCTCTTTGGAATCTATTCGTAATGGAACAGTATAGATCTTCTTCCCTCTGAAGTACCCCAATTTCACGTATCTCATGCTGATTACATCACTACTGACATTGCTTCCTCCATCATGTCTGTCATGAATATTGGCTTCCACTGACGCCTTCAAAGGCTGCTACTGGTCTTCACTGATGACAACCATGCATGCAAGTCTTCCATAGAGTATGGAGAAAAAATGTAAATAATAATTTATTTTACTGTCATCAAATTTCAGGTAAAATATATGATACTGAATTTCAAAACTTGACTTGCACTGTTATACAGATATCTTGGTCTGTAATTAAGGAATTAGGCATATTTCATTATATTTATAACAATAAAGTTTATTGAAAAGTAAAAGGTTTTAAGTGGCAATGTTATAAACTGATTTTTTTCTACCCAAAATTCTTATGTTGAAGCCTTAACTCCTACTGTGACTATATTTGGGGCTAGATCCTTAAAGTCATCATGGTTAAATGAAGTCATAAGAGTACGGCCTTAATCCAGTAGGAATAGTGTTCATATAAGAAATGAAAAGGCATTTGACAACACAGCAAAAAGTTGTCATGCATAAACCAGGAAGGGGGATCTCATCAGAAACCAACTTTGCCAGCACACTGGGCTTGGGCTTTGGGGCTCAGAACTTGGAGAAAATAAATTTTTTGTTTAAATTACCCAATCTGTGGTATTCTGTTATGAGAAACTGAACTAAATCAGACAATAAAATGACTTTGCAATATTACACATTGTTGTTGTTCAGTCACTAAGTCATGTACCATTCTTTCTGACCACATGGACTAAAGCATGTCAGGCCTCCCTCTTTCTTACTATCCCCTGCAGTTTGCCCAAGCTTATGTCCATTGAATCAATGGTACTATTCAGCCATGCCATCCTCTGCCACCCTCTTCTCCTTTTATCTTCAGTCTGTCCCAGCACCAAGGAATGTTTCACATATTTTTACATTTTTATTGTTAAAGTATTTTAAAGATTCTATGGAAATACATTTAAAGTTTCAAATTTTGTTGATGCAATACAAATTATTTGTTCTTATTAGTGAAGAAGGGGGATCTCATCAGAAACCAACTTTGCCAGCACACTGGGCTTGGGCTTTGGGGCTCAGAACTTGGAGAAAATAAATTTTTTGTTTAAATTACCCAATCTGTGGTATTCTGTTATGAGAAACTGAACTAAATCAGACAATAAAATGACTTTGCAATATTACACATTGTTGTTGTTCAGTCACTAAGTCATGTACCATTCTTTCTGACCACATGGACTAAAGCATGTCAGGCCTCCCTCTTTCTTACTATCCCCTGCAGTTTGCCCAAGCTTATGTCCATTGAATCAATGGTACTATTCAGCCATGCCATCCTCTGCCACCCTCTTCTCCTTTTATCTTCAGTCTGTCCCAGCACCAAGGAATGTTTCACATATTTTTACATTTTTATTGTTAAAGTATTTTAAAGATTCTATGGAAATAAATTTAAAGTTTCAAATTTTGTTGATGCAATACAAATTATTTGTTCTTATTAGTGAGTTTAATACTCTTGGTACTGAGGAGTTATATGTCTTTCAAATAAAAATAATGTGAGAAAAAGAAAATTAAAACAATATTCTCAGAATATTTTTATCCTGGTAAAAGTATATTTTCTCTGAGTTTATGTTATGTTTTAATAACAGATTTGAAATAGTCTTAGAGATATCCAGTCCATTTGGCCAATATTTTTATAAGAGGACACCAAAGTCCAGAGAAGTTAAATGATTTGTTAAAGGTCAGAGTTAAGTCATGACAAACAGGAGATTATAACCAGCCTATTATGTCCAGTACATATTCCTTCCAGCTGCTTTCTTAAACACTTGTATTTCCAGGAAAAAAACTGAGTTAAGTTTTAAATAGATTTAAAAAGATGAAAAAATTATGGCTTCTAGATTTTATAGTGAAACTAATTTGGGAATAGTGTTACGCTTTTCTCTTACATTTTGTTCTACTGTACGTGACAGATACCCACTCCTCTCCTACAATGTGAAATGGCTTCATTTGAATTATGTAGCCTTTGAGGTTACCACAGCAGGAAGGAGTTGGAAAGAATAGTTCCTACTTAAATTGGCCTACACAATACTTCTGTTTTCAGTTTATTGAAAAGAACCAGTCAACTGAGTCCTACCTTCAAAGGTACCTCTGAAGATGTCTACAGTGGACTGCTATGGACTGAATCACTGTCTCCCCACAAATTCCTATGTTGAAGGCCTAACTCCCAGAGTAAAGGCATTTGGAGATAGAATCTATAGGAAGCAATTAAGGTGAAATGCAGTCATAAAAATGGTGCTTTGATTCAGGAGAATTGGTATCTTTATAAGAAGAGACAAAGCTATCTCACTCTCCCCATCTCTATGTCTCTATGTGTATAAAAAGAAGAGAATATGTAGGTACTCAGCGCCATGATGGGTGTCTACAAGCCAAGAGAAGAGGCTTCAGAATGAAACCTAGCTTGCCAGCACTTTAACCTCTGACTTTAAGCCTTCAAAATAATGAGAAATTTCTGTTGTTTAGCCACCCTGTTTGTCCTATTGATATTTGTTATGGCAGCCCAAACTAATGCAGAGGGATAATGAAAGGTTTGTTGTCTCTCTTTTTTTCTTTGTTACTGTTGCTATTGTTACTATTATTTTTGTTTACAGTCTCCTTCTACATATGGGAAATCAGATGAAAAGCAGACCATATACTTTGATTAGAAAGTTCCTTTGTCAAAAACAGATATGTCATAGATGAGTATACTTCTTCATTTGGAGAAATTGTGTGACTGGTTTAGGAGAGCCAGTATAGTTTATGGATTAAAGAGATAGACTGAGAGCTGTCTGTCTGGATTTGAACTCTAGCTCTACCACCTTTTAACAAATGACCTTGGTAAAATCACGTTATATTTTTGTTGCATTGATTTTCTCATTTGTAAAGCATGGATAATAATTCACTTTAGTCACAGGGTTGTTATGCAAGTTTTAAATTAATCAGTATGTGAAAAGTGTCTAGAACAATGTCTGACACAGAGTGTTATTTATGTGTTAGTCACTAAATAAAAATAAACAATGGATCTGTTTGAGAAATTTAGAAGTGGAAAACTACCGTATAGATTAAAGGTGAAAAATCTCTTCACTTTTAATATTGGCATATCATTAACTTGATTTTTAATTTTGCATTTCTAAACACTTAAGACACCTTAGAGAAAACTGAAGTCCCATGACATGCTTCACATAAAAAGATGTTTGACAGTCAAGTAAGTTTGAGGAATTCTGCATGTTAAATCAGATGACAAAGAAGTCATTCGGAAGAGAACTGTTTAAATTTATTCAGTCAAGAGATTCACTAACTTACTTTGAATATGAATACATTTAACAACACACTGGAGCATCCTGGGGAACTAATGTTTCATGAAACACACTGTGGAAAACCTATCCTAGAAGGATCCTAGTACGTATTGTCAAAATTAAAGTATGCTCTTTTAGCTGAAATGTCATGAAGCAGACAAGTCCTGGGACCTGAAGCTAGACTACCCACTGTGGTTGGAGCACATGTCAAAGCAATAGGGAGACCTAACTGGGGCAGAAGCTTGGGAGAAACTCATTTGGTAGCTGATAATGACTTCTGAGGAGTATGATCAGAAGCCAGACTGGACATAAAGGAGACTTACTATTGAACTGCAAGGTTGGGTTTTAGTATTTTAGATACTTTCTGCCTAAAGTAACTATTGGTCCTAGAAAAGGGACTAATATGATACAATGAAGCTCTAAGCTCTCACCAGTAGAATGTGGTTGGAAAACTTTTTAAACTATCAGAGAGTAAGTAGTGTTGACTTTGTAGCTCTTTGTAGCTATATGGCTTTTATCACACGTGCCCATCCAGCATTGCCCTTGTAGTAGTGAAAACAACCACAGATGGGACATAAATGAGTGATCACTGGGTTAAAATAGAACTTTTGACCACTGATGTTTGAATTTCATGCAGTTTTCACATGCCAAAACATATTATTACTCTTTTGATATTTGTTTTCAAAAATTATAAATAGAAAAGCCATTCTGCACTCATGGAATGTGCAAAAACAGACAACAGGAAGGATTTATCCTATCATTTGCAGATTCCACTTTTTAAACTATAAAAGTTGAGTTATGAGTACATCTCAGTACAGTTCAGTTAAGCTCATTCAGTCATGTCCAACTCTTTGTGATTCCATGGACTGCAGCACGCCAGGCATCCTTGTTTATCACCAACTCCCGAAGTTTACTCAAACTCATGTCCATTGAGTCAGTGATGCCATCCAACCGTGTCATCCTCTGTCATCCCAATCTCCTCCTGCCTTCAATCTTTCCTAGCATCGGGGCCTTTTCCAATGAGTCAGTTCTTGGCATCAGGTGGCCAATGTATTGGAGTTGCAGCTTCAACATTAGTCCTTCCAATGAATATTCACAATTGATTTCTTTTAGGATGGACTGGTTGGATCCCCTTGCAGTCCAAGGGACTCTCAAGAGTCTTCTCCAACATCACAGTTCAAAAGCATCAATTATTCAGCACTCAGCTTTCTTTATAGTCTAACTCTCACATCCATACATGACTACTGGAAAAACCATAGCCTTGACTAGCAAAATGATGATTCTGCTTTTTATGTGCTGTCTAGGTTGGTCATAACTTTTATTCCAGGGAGTAAGCGTCTTTTAATTTCATGGGTGCAGTCATCATCTGCAGTGATTTTGGAACCCTCAAAATAAAGTCAGCCACTGTCTCCACTGTTTTCTCCTCTCTTTGCCATGAACTGATGGGACCAGATGCCATGATCTTAGTTTTCTGAATGTTGAGTTTTAAATCAATTTTTTCACTCTCCTCTTTCACATTCATCAAGTAGCTCTTTAGTTCTTCTTTGCTTTCTCCCATAAGGATGGTATCATCTGCTTATCTGAGGTTATTGATATTTCTCCCAGCAATCTTGATTCCAGCTTGTGCTTCACCCAGCCCAGCATTTTTCATGGTGTACTCTGCATACAAGTAAAATAAGCAGGGTAACAATATACAGTCTTGACTTACTTCTTTCCCTACTTGGAATCAGTCTGTTGTTCCATGTCCAGTTCTAACTGTTGTTTCCTGACCTGCATACAGATTTCTCAGGAAGGGTCAGGTGATCTCGTATTTCCATCTCTTTCAGAATTTTCCACAGTTTGTGCTGACCCATACAGTCAAAGGCTTTGGCATAGTCAATAAAGCAGAAACAGATATTTTTTTCTGGAATTCTCTTGCTTTTTTGATAATCCAATGATGTTTCAATTTGATCTCTGGTTCCTTTGCCTTTTCTAAAAACAGCATGAACATCTGGAAGTTCACTGTTCACATACTGTTGAATCCAGGCTTGGAGAATTTTGTGCATTACTTACCAGCATGTGCTGCTGCGGCTGCCGCTAAGTTGCTTCAGCTTTGTCCGACTCTGTGCAACCCCATAGACGAGGGCCTACTGTCTCTGGGATTCTCCAGGCAAGAACATTGGAGTGGGTTGCCATTTCCTTCTCCAATGCATGAAAGTGAAAAGTGAAAGTGAAGTCGCTCAGTCGTGCCCAACTCTTAGTGCCTCCATGGACCGCAGCCTACCAGGCGCCTCCATCCATAGGATTTTCCAGGCAAGAGTACTGGAGTGGGGTGCCATTGCCTTTTCCATACCAGCATGTTTGTGCGTGCATGTGTGCTAAGTCGCTTCAGTCATGTCCAGCTCTATACGACCCTATGGACAGCAGCCTATCAGGCTCCCCTGTCCACAGGATTCTCCAGACAAGAATACTGGAGTGGCTTGCCATTTCTTTCTCCATGACTGCAGTTGTGTGGTAGTATGAACATTCTTTGTCATTGCCTTTCTTTGGGATTGAGATGAAAACTGACCTTTTCCAGTCCTGTGGCCACTGCTGAGTTTTCCAAATTTGCTGGCATATTGAGTGCAGCATTTTCATTGCATCATCTTTGATTATTTGAAATAGCTCAACTGGAATCCCATCACCTCCACTAGCTTTGTTCATAGTGATGCTTTCTAAGGCCCACTTGACTTCAAATTTCAGGATGTCTGGCTCTAGGTAAGTGATCACACCATCGTGATTATCTGGGTTGTGAAGTACTTTTTGTATACTTCATCTGTATATTCTTGCCACCTCTTTTTAATATCTTCTGCTTCTGTTAGGTCCATACCATTACTGTCTTGTATTGAGCTCATCTTTGCATGAACTCTTCCCTCGATATCTATAATTTTGTTGAAGAGATCTCTAGTCATTCCCATTCTGTTGTTTTCCTCTATTTCTTTGCACTGATCACTGTGGAAGGTTTTCTTATCTTTTTGCTATTCTTTGGAACTCCACATCCAAATGGGTATATGTTTCCTTTTCTCCTTTGCTTTTTGCTTCTATTTTCACAGCTGTTTGTAAGGCTTCCTCAGACAGCCAGTTTGCTTTTTTGAATTTTTTTCCCTTGGGATGGTCTTGATCCTGTCTCCTGTATGATGACATAAACCTCCATCCATAGTTCATCAGGCAGACTGTCTATCATCTAATCCCTTGGGTCTGTTTCTCACTTCCACTGTATAATTGTAAGGGATTTGATTTAGGTCATACTTGAATGGTCTATTTTTTTTTTTTCTTACTTTCTTCAATTTAAGTCTTAGTTTGGCAGTAAGGAGTTCATTATCTGATCCATAGTAAGCTCCCAGTCTTGTTTTTGATGACTATATAGAGCTTCTCCATCTTTGGCTGCAAAGAATATAATCAGTCTGATTTTGGTGTTGACCATCTGGTGATGTACATGTGTACAGTCTTCTCTTGTGTTGTTGGAAGAGGGTGTTTGCTTTGATCAGTGCATTCTATTGGCAAAACTCTACTAGCCTTGCCCTGCTTCATTCTGTACTCCAAGGTCAAATTTGACTGTTACTCTGGGTGTTTCTTGACTTCCTACTTGAGAACATCTAACAGGTCTTACATAAAAAACTAATTTTAATATTAAAAGACTCTGCTTTAAACAATGAAACTGACTTAAGATCAGGTTATTGATAATTAACTTCAGAGCACAGACATCAGATATGATTCCATCAGTTTTTAAAGATGAAATAACCCTGTGACTGAGAAGTATATTAACACTCATACAGATAATGGCTAAATTAAAAATAAATGTAAGAGGATAATGTGGTGAATGGGTATTATTTGGAAAGTACATACTAATTGCTGTATATGTAAAATTTCCTGAAATTTTCTGCATACAGTAGTGGCAACTGGGAGGAACTTACCCCTTAAGAAGTGTTGTTTATGATATGAAAAGTGCTCTTTAGACATCACTTGGGACCACCAAAACACTTGCATGAAATATACATGGTCATTGTGCATCTTAATGGGCTTAATTGAAGAGTTTAATAAATTTAGATCTAGCATGTCATTGAAAAAGTGATTGATAATGCTAATAATATGTTGAAAGCATTAAATATCTAGAAGTAGGTAACTCTATGAATACCTTGGGAGACTGTAAGTAATTACAACAATGATTGGTCTTCCCAGGTGGCTCAGATGGTAAAGAATCTCTCTGAGATGGAGGAGACATAGATTTAATTCCTGAGTCAGGAAGATCCCCTGGAAGGAGGCATAGCAACTCATGCTAGTACTCTTGTCTGGAGAATCCTAAAGACAGAGGAGCCTGGTGAGCTACAGTCCACAGGGTCACAAAGAGCTGGACATGACTGAAGCAACTGAGCACACATGCAGAGATGCAAACAGGTTTTCTGAAACATTTAAAATGTCATTGTGTATAAAATACATGAAGGAATCATGTGACAAAATCTGTGATTATTTATTTAAATAAAGCTCTAAATGGAAATGCAAAATAATGAAATTATTCACATTTGTTATATTTTATAACAGAACCAGAAATGACTTATTACAAAGATATAAACTATATATGACCTATATTCAGAGACATGTCTAAGCTATAATTATTCCTCATGAAGTTTAAGATTTACCTTTCTGAACTTTCTCTTCCATTTTCTACCACTACAGTTTAAATTAAACACAGAACTCAAAGCAATCTCTCAGGCAGAAGGAGTAAACAATGTCAAAGAATTTTTGTTCTTGGGATGGCCAAACAAAAAAGCACATTTATGTATTTCAACTTAATCCTATTATATACCATTACCTGATGTTAATGATGAATAATAATACATTATGTTATAACTTATGGAAAAATGCTTCTTTGTAAGATAAAACACAATGAAAAGAGGAAATCTAAACCAGATTACACAGAAGACAAAAATGGATAACCTTGGAAGAATCCCACTGACTTCCCTCACTTAGAAAATTGTAAACTCTTCTAAAAAGACACAAGTAAATATCTCTAATTATGAAATTATATGTACAGGCTCAAAAAAGACATATCCCTGCAAAGGGTTTGAAGGTCCCTGAGTATCTTTAGCTGAGCTGATTGTCTTCTCCTGTACAAAGACAGTCTGGAGGGATAACTGTTTTATCAAATGCTTACATCCTAGCAAAAAATAACAAGGTATATAAAGAGACAGAAAATATAGCCCAATCAAATAATGAAAATAAATCTCCAGAAACTGACCATAAATAAAGGTGATCTATGAACTACCTTATGGAGAATTTGAAATAATAGACATTAAGAGGCTTAGTGTATTACAAGAGAAAACAGGCAAATAAATGAAATCAGGAAAATGATATGTGAACAAAATGATAATAATAATAGATAGAAAGTATACCAAGAGAAAAATAAAAATTTTAGAGCTGAAGAATACAATAAATTGAAAAATTTACCAGAGGGGTTTGATAGCAGATTAATCAATCAAAAGACACAATAAAGGTGTTTAAAGATGGGTCATCTGAAGTTATTCAATCAGAGAAACAAACAAACAAAAAAGATGAAGAAAAGTGACAAAAGCCTAAGGTACTTATGGTATTACCATCAAGAAGTCAAATAGTCACGTTATTAGAGTCCAAAGGAAGAAAAAAGAGAAAAGCTTAGGGAATTTTTCTGAAGAAATAGTGGCCCACAAATTCTCAACGTGAGGAAGAAGATGGACCTGCAAAGCCAGAAATTCAAACAGCAACGATAAACCCAAAGGCAATATTGAGACACATTATAATCAAACTACTGAAAATGTAAGACAAAGACAGAATTCTGAAACTAGCCAGAAAAAAATGGCAATTTATCAGAAATAAATGAGTTATCATAGGACTATTCGTTATTTTTTTCTAAGCAGAAACCTTTCAGACCATAATGGCATGTGGCATTATATTCAAAGTGGTAAAAAAAAGAAATATTGCCAAACAAGAATTCTGTACCTGGCAAAACTATCCTTAAAAGTGAAGGAGAAATGTATACTTTCCTGGCTTTATAAGAATCATTAAAGAAATTCCTACTTCACATCAAAGATGCTAGACAGCAAATTGACATATGAAAATATAAGGCTTTCTATTGAAGAAAAATAAGTAGACAAGTACAGAATCCTATAATATTCTAATTATGATACATAAATCCCTTTCAAATATGGTATAGACTTGAAAATAAAAGCATATTTATTATATAAATTACTATAAGACTATGTTAACAAATGCAAAATATAAAAATCTAGAATTTGTGACAATGATAACATAAAATCCAGGGGTTGAAGAGTTTTTTTATAATACAATTTTAGTTAAGTTATCAGTTTCAAATACATTGTTACGGGAGAGCTTTATTAGCAAGATAATAGAGTAGGAGACCTCCAGTTTCCATCTCCCTGCACATAGGACAATTAAATGTCTATCCACAAATAGAAAATCACTCTAGGAGAGTTTAGAAATTCACTTATGAAGCTTCATCAGCTTGAGCAAATATACTTGAGAATAACTGCACAAACAGGGTAGGAAGAACAGTTTCATTTTGTATACATTATCTCACCCCCAGATCAGCACAACTTTGTACCAAAATGCAATTCCTCAGCCCCAGAGCATTCCTCTCACTGGGAAAGGCACAGTCAGTTAAATGATCAGCCTCCCCCTCCTTTCAGGGTACTGCATGATGACTCCAATTCAGTTTCACCCCACCCAAAGATGGGGATAGCAAAGATGCATAGTGATGACTGATAATAAAGAAGAAGGGGAGGAGCTGTAAGTATCAGCCACATGGAAGGAGTGACCAGGGTTTCCAACAGCCTGATCTGCAGAGGATCAAGTAGCACTCACTTCTGAGGACCTCTACAGACTTTGTGGACATGGAAGAACATTTGCAGGTTTTAACACAAAGGATCTTGTCATGGACCTCAGTACACTACTCCAAGAGGACCCCAGTTGCATTTGCCACTGAGGAAATCACTGGCCAGCAAAAATCCCCCTCTAGCTTTTGCCATGAAGAGCCCCACAGATTCCAGCTGTCTGATTGCTCCCCTAACCCACTCCCACTGTAGCAGCTCCATTCAGTACTGCTGTGAATACCTCAGGCCCCAGGATTCATTGTGGCTACCCCATCTGAAGCCAGCCTCAGGCCCTGTGGCAGCATCTATGAATTACACCAGCCCATTTCTCCACAGCTGGCCTTATTGCCATGTATATGTCCCCAGTTGGTCCCTACAGTATGCGAGTGCACACAAAAAGCTGAGGCTCTAACAGTTGCTTGGGCACCAAGAGATGGCCTCAACTCCTGTCACTAGCCTGCACTGCTTTACACAACCACAGCCACACACCTGCACTTTGCCAGTTCTGCTGTAACAAGCAAAAATCACCATGTGGGAACCTGCAGTCAGTCTCTACAACTGAATAAGTAGATAATTACAGCCTGAGCCGTCATAACTGTCTTATGTGCTACAACAGGCCCTTGTCCTGGCCCTTAAAACTATATGCATACCTGTATAAAATTTATGCCACTAGCAGGGGCAAACCAGTAGCTGTAGCCACCACTATCACCTGTCCTTGCCACTGCAACTAGCGGCATTGCTGAGGATCTCAATAACCCTGGCAACCATGATGGACACTCTTTGGCTCTCACCATCAAGAACATAAAAATCTAGAATTTGTGACAATGATAACATAAAATCCAGGGGTTGAAGAGTTTTTTTATAATACAATTTTAGTTAAGTTATCAGTTTCAAATACATTGTTACGGGAGAGCTTTATTAGCAAGATAATAGAGTAGGAGACCTCCAGTTTCCATCTCCCTGCACATAGGACAATTAAATGTCTATCCACAAATAGAAAATCACTCTAGGAGAGTTTAGAAATTCACTTATGAAGCTTCATCAGCTTGAGCAAATATACTTGAGAATAACTGCACAAACAGGGTAGGAAGAACAGTTTCATTTTGTATACATTATCTCACCCCCAGATCAGCACAACTTTGTACCAAAATGCAATTCCTCAGCCCCAGAGCATTCCTCTCACTGGGAAAGGCACAGTCAGTTAAATGATCAGCCTCCCCCTCCTTTCAGGGTACTGCATGATGACTCCAATTCAGTTTCACCCCACCCAAAGATGGGGATAGCAAAGATGCATAGTGATGACTGATAATAAAGAAGAAGGGGAGGAGCTGTAAGTATCAGCCACATGGAAGGAGTGACCAGGGTTTCCAACAGCCTGATCTGCAGAGGATCAAGTAGCACTCACTTCTGAGGACCTCTACAGACTTTGTGGACATGGAAGAACATTTGCAGGTTTTAACACAAAGGATCTTGTCATGGACCTCAGTACACTACTCCAAGAGGACCCCAGTTGCATTTGCCACTGAGGAAATCACTGGCCAGCAAAAATCCCCCTCTAGCTTTTGCCATGAAGAGCCCCACAGATTCCAGCTGTCTGATTGCTCCCCTAACCCACTCCCACTGTAGCAGCTCCATTCAGTACTGCTGTGAATACCTCAGGCCCCAGGATTCATGTGGCTACCCCATCTGAAGCCAGCCTCAGGCCCTGTGGCAGCATCTATGAATTACACCAGCCCATTTCTCCACAGCTGGCCTTATTGCCATGTATATGTCCCCAGTTGGTCCCTACAGTATGCGAGTGCACACAAAAAGCTGAGGCTCTAACAGTTGCTTGGGCACCAAGAGATGGCCTCAACTCCTGTCACTAGCCTGCACTGCTTTACACAACCACAGCCACACACCTGCACTTTGCCAGTTCTGCTGTAACAAGCAAAAATCACCATGTGGGAACCTGCAGTCAGTCTCTACAACTGAATAAGTAGATAATTACAGCCTGAGCCGTCATAACTGTCTTATGTGCTACAACAGGCCCTTGTCCTGGCCCTTAAAACTATATGCATACCTGTATAAAATTTATGCCACTAGCAGGGGCAAACCAGTAGCTGTAGCCACCACTATCACCTGTCCTTGCCACTGCAACTAGCGGCATTGCTGAGGATCTCAATAACCCTGGCAACCATGATGGACACTCTTTGGCTCTCACCATCAAGAACTGCAATGTTTTCAATATGATGGAGTCAGCTGTCTGAGCTAAGGCACCATGCTCCAACAAATCGGGAGCCATCACACAATCCCTGCAACTGGTGTTCTATACCACTAGACCCAAGGCCACAGAAGCTCCAGTGTATTCCACCACAAGTGAATGTCTCTAGTGAAGCCATTCCATAAATCTGGAAGAGGTAACTACTTTCTCAAATGTGTAAATACTCACATAGGGCTACAAGAACACAGGAAACACAACACCACCAAATGAGTATAATAAGCTTCTAGTAGCTGACTCCAAAGAAATGAAGATTCACAAATTTCCTGACAAAAACCTAAAATAATTGTCCTCAGTTAGATCAGAGAGCTATAAAGGAGCACAGATAAACAGTTTGACAGAGTCAGGAAAATCATTCAATCTTTCTCACCTTTCCAAAACTTGAATAAGATGGAATGGTTGTAAACTAATTTGAAAGGTCCATATTTCCCCGATCCAAAGGCAGATAAAGGCACTGCAAAAAAAATTATAGACCACCCCCTGTGGATATTGATGCTTAACTCCTCAACAAAATATTAGCAAATTGACTCTAATAACACATTACAATGATTATACAACATGATCAATTGAGATTTACGTCTGGAATGCAAAGATGATTCAACATTTAAAAATCAATCAATGTGGTGTCCTACAATAACAGAATTTAAAAAAAAAAACACAAGATTATTTGATTCTGAAAGTGCTTTGACAAAATTCAATATACTTTCAGATAAAAAAGACACTACAAACTAGAGTAAAAGGAAATCATCTCAACATAATCAAAGCATTTATGAAGAGTCCACAGCTTTTCATGTATGTCCACATGACATTCATCATTGAGAAACTTTCTTTCTAAAATTAGGAAAAAGGCAAGACTGATCTCTCTCATATTCCTATTCAACATAGTAGTAAAAGTTCTACCCAGAGAAACTGGACAAGAAAAAAAATAAAAATACAAAAGACATGTGGCTTGGGAGGAAAGAAGTAAAATTATCTCTGCTAACAGCCATCATGGTCAACAAAAGAGTTCAAAATGCAGTACTTGGATGAAATCTCAAAAATGACAGGATGATCTCTGTTTGTTTCCAAGGCAAACTACTGAATATTACAGTAATCCAAATCTATATCCCAACCAGTAATGCTGAAGAAGCTGAAGTTGAACCATTCTATGAGGACCTATAAGACCTTTTAGAACTGACACCCAAAAAAGATGTCCTTCTCATTATAGGGGAATGGAATGCAAAAGTAGAAAGTCAAGAAACACCCAGAGTAACAGGCAAATTTGGCCTTGGAATACAGAAAGAAGCAGGTCAAAGGCTAATAGAGTTTTGCCAAGAAAATGCACTGACGGTCATAGCAAGCACCCTCTTACAACAACACAAGAGAAGAATACACATGAACATCACCAGATGGCCCATGCCAAAATCAGATTGATTATATTCTTTGCAGCCAAAGATGGAAAAGCTCTATATAGTCAACAAAAACAAGACCAGAGGCTGACTGTGGCTCAGATCATGAACTCCATATTGCCAAATTCAGACTTAAATTGAAGAAAGTGGGGAAAACCACTAGACCATTCAGGTATGACCTAAACCAATTCCTTTATGACTATACAGTGGAAGCGAGACATAGATTTAAGGGACTAGATCTGATAGAATGCCTAATTAACTGTGGACAGAGGCTCGTGACATTGTACAGGAGACAGGGATCAAGACCATCTCCATGAAAAAGAAATGCAAAAAAGCAAAATGGCTGTCTGAGGAGCCTTAAAAATAGCTGTGAAAAGAAAAGAAGTGAAAAGCCAAGGAGAAAATGAAAGATATACACATCTGAATGCAGAGTTCCAAAGAATAGCAAGAAGAGATAAGAAAGCTTTCATCAGCCATCAATGCAAAGAAATAAAGGAAAACACCAGAATGGGAAAGACTAGAGATCTCTTCAAGAAAATTAGAGATACCAAGGAAACATTTCATGCAAATATGGGCTCGATAAAGGACAGAAATTATATGGACCTAACAGAAGCAGAAGATTTTAAGAAGAGGTGGCAAGAATACACAGAAGAACTGTACAACAAAGATCTTCAAGACCAAGATAATCACAGTGGTGTGATCACTCACCTAGAGACAGACATCCTGGAATATGAAGTCAAATGGGCCTTAGAAAGCATCACTATGAACAAAGGTGGTGGAGGTGATGGAATTCCAATGGAGCTGTTTCAAATCCTGAAAGATGATGCTGTGAAAGTGCTATACTCAATATGCCAGAAAATTTGGAAAACTCAGCAGTGGCCACAGGACTGGAAAAGGTCAGTTTTCATTTCAATCCCAAAGAAAGGCAATGCCAGAGAATGCTCAAACTACTGCACAATTGCACTCATCTCACACACTAGTTAAGTAATGCTCAAAATTCTCCAAGCCAGAATTCAGCAATATGTGAACTGTGAGCTTCCAGATATTCACGCTAATTTTAGAAAAGGCAGAGGAACCAAAAATCAAATTGCCAACATCTGCTGGATCATCAAATAAGCAAGAGAGTTCCAGAAAAACAAACAAACAAACAAACAAAAAAAACCATCTATTTCTGCTTTATTAACTATGCCAAAGCCTTTGACTGTGTGGATCACAATAAACTGTGGAAAATTCTGAAAGAGATGAGAATACCAGAGTACACGACCTGCCTCTAGAGATTTCTAGAGAAACCTGCATACATAGAAACCTGCATAGAGAAATCTGTATGCAGGTAAGGAAGCAACAGTTGGAACTGGACATGGAACAACAGACTGGATCCAAATATGAAAAGGAGTGTGTCGAGGCTGTATATTGTCACACTGCTTATTTAACTTATATGCAGAGTACATCATGAGAAATGCTGACCTGGAAGGAACACAAGCTGGAATTAAGATTGCTGGGAGAAATACCAATAACCCCAGATATGCAGATGACACCACCCTTATGGCAGAAAGTGAAGAAGAACTAAGAAGCCTCTTGATGAAATTGAAAGTGGAGAGTGAAAAAGTTGGCTTAAAGCTCAACATTCAGAATATGAAGGTCATGGCATCTGGTCCCATTACTCTGGGAAATAGATGGGGAAACAGTTGAAACAGTGTCAGACTTTATTTTGGGGTGCTCCAAAATCACTGCAGATGGTGATTGCAGCCATGAAATTAAGACACTTACTTCTTGGAAGAAAAGTTATGACCAAACTAGATAGTATATTCAAAAGCAGAGACATTACTTTGTCGACTAAGTTCTGTCTAGGCAAGGCTATGGTTTTTCCAGTGGTCATGTATGGATGTGACAGTTGGACTGTGAAGAAGCTTGAGTGCTGAAGAATTGATGGTTTTGAACTGTGGTGTTGGAGAAGACTCTTGAGAGTCCCTTGGACTGCAAGGAGATCCAACCTGTCCATTCTGAAGGAGATCAGCCCTGGGATTTCTTTGGAAGGAATGATGCTAAAGCTCAAACTCCAGTACTTTGGCCACCTCGTGTGAAGAGTTGACTCATTGGAAAAGACTCTGAACCTGGGAGGGATTGGGGGCAGGAGGAGAAGGGGAAAACAGAGAATGAGATGGCTGGATGGCATCACTGACTCAATATACGTGAGTCTGAGTGAACTCCAGGAGGTGGTGATGAACATTGAGGTCTGGCGTGCTGCAGTTCATGTGGTCGCAAAGCATCAGACACAATTGAGTGACTGAACTGAACATGTAGAAAACTCTAAATATTCCACACACAGAAAAAAGTTAGGAGGACTAGTCCACAAAGTCAACAAAGTAAAAGTCTACACATATACACAAAAAGGAATCTGTAATTGTATACATTAACAATGGGCTATCTGAAAAGCAAGTTAAGACCACAATCCCATTTATAACAGCATCAAAAAACAAAAAAGAAAGAAAAAAAGACTTAGGAATAAACTTAATGAAGAGGCATGTTAAGAATTTAAACTACCCCATAAAGGCTTCCCTTTAGTTCAGTTGGTAAAGAATCCACCTGCAATGCAGGAGACCTCAGTTCAATTCCTGAGTGGGGAAGATATGCTGAAGAAAGGATAGGCTACCCACTCCAGTATTCTTGCCTGGAGAATTCCATGGATTGTATAGTCCATGGGTTTGCAGAGTCAGACAAGACCAAAGGAACTTCACTTTCACTATAATATTGTGTTTGTTTTGTGAAGATAAGTAGCCTGCAGGGGGCTTGATATGTCATTTTTCCCCTGTAAAGGACATGCCTTAGATAACATCTCACTGAGTCACAGGTAAATATAAGTTCCTGATATGATTTTCTCAATGCCCCTTGTAACAAACAGTTTCTTCTGTCTTCCAGTACTTTCCCTTGTGTATCCCTTAAATAATAGCCCCTGGAATCTCACCAGAACATTTCTGTTCTGTTCTGAATTGACAAATCCAGGCTTAGCCCAGGAACCGCAAAGTATTCTACCTGAAAACTCTAATAAAGGAATGTTGCCCAGGTCCTGTGGCTCACTGTCTGCCTGTACTTTGCCTGGATCTCCTCATAATGCCCCTCAAGGCATGCTTCTTTAGGACCTTGAAATTTCACCTTCCTTTGTGGTCTTTTTTGAACCATCACTTTCCACTCAAGATTCCAAGACTCTTTTTAATATATGCTAATTTAACAACAACAACAAAATAATCACAAGGCAAATGACTTGTGAAAATTACAAAATATTGCTAACATAAATTAAAGAAGACACCAATAAATGGAAAGACATCCAATGTTCATGGATTTTAAAAAATATATTGTTAAAATATTTATACTACCCAAAGTGATATACAGATTCAAGGGAATCCCTATCAAAGTCTCAATGGAATTTTTTTTTTTTTGTAGAAATAGAAGTAAAATTCTAAAATTGATATGGAATCTCAAAGGATATCAAATATCAAAAACAATCTTGAGAAAGAAAACACAGGTTCAAAAATTACACTTTCTGATTTCAAAACCTAATACAAACCTACAGTAATTTAAATATTGTGGTACTGGTATAAAAAACAGATATACAGACAGATGAAAACAAATAGAAAGCACAGAAAAAATGTCATCACTTAATAAATGACCTTTGACAAGGTTGCCAAAATGGGCAAAGGATATTGTTTGGAACAAATGATGTTGGGAAAACTGGATATTCACATGAAATAGAATGAAAGTGAACCCTAGGTTACATCATATATGAGAAGTTACAAATACATTAAAGGCCTAAAACTTGAAGCTAAAAGTTTCTAGGAAAAAACATAGGGGAAAAGCTCTATGACACTGGATTTGGCAAACCTTTCTAGGATATCACAATAGCACAAGCAACAAAATCAATAATACACTAGTGGGACTACATCAATCTTAAAAACCTCCATGAAGCAAAGAAAAGAATGAACAAAGGCAGCCTATGGAATGGCAGAAATTATTTGCAAACCATATGTCTGATAAGAATTTAACATCCAGAATATACAAATTTCTATAACTCAAAAACAACAATATAAATGCATAATAATTACATAAACAACAACATAAACTTCACTGTACAATGGCCAAAGGAGTTGAATAGACATGGAGCGAAGAATGAATATCCCCAAAGCACATGAAACATCTTTAACATAACTAAGTATCTGGGGAATGCAAATTAAAACCACAGTGGGGTGTCACCTCATACTTGTTTGATGGCCACTGTCACAAAAATTTCTTTTCATGGGGATGGTCTTGATTCCTGTCTCCTGTACAATGTCACAAACCTTCATTCATAATTCATCAGGCACTCTGTCTATCAGATCTAGTCCCTTAAATCTATTTCTCACTTCCACTGTATAATCAGAAGGAATCTGATTTAGGTCATGCCTGAATGGTCACGACTGAGCGACTGAACTGAACTGAACTGAGCTGAACTAAACTGAACTGAGCTGAACTGAACTGAACTGAACTGAATGGTCTAGTGGTTTTCCCCACTTTCTTTAAGTCTGAATTTGGCAATAAGGTGTTCATGATCTGAGCCAGAGTCAGCTCCTGGTCTTGTTTTTGCTGACTGTATAGAGCGTCTCCATCTTTGGCTGCAAAGAATATAATTAATCTGATTTGGGTGTTGACCATCTCATGATGTCCATGTGTAGAGTCTTGTCTTGTGTTCTTGAAAAAAGGTGTTTACTATGACCAATGTGTTCTCCGCGAAACTCTATTATTAGCCTTTGCCCTGCTTCATTCCGTACTCCAAGGCCAAATTTGCCTGTTACTCCAGGTGTTTCTTGACTTCCTACTTTAGCATTCCAGTCCTCTATAATGAAAAAAACATTTTTGGGGGGTGTTAGTTCCAAAAGGTCTCATAGGTCTTCACAGAACTGTACTACTTCAGCTTCTTCAGTGTTACTGGTTGGGGCATAGGCTTGGATTACCGTGATACTGAATGGTTTGCCTTGGACACAAACAGAAATCATTCTGTCATTCTGGGATGTGGGGTATTCCTCATGGCTTCTCCAGCAAAGCACAACCACTGCTCCTTACCTTGAACGAGGGGTATCTCCTCACAGCCACCCCTCATGACCTTGAATGTGGAGTAGCTCTTTTCGGCCATTCTGCGCCTACAAAGTGGCTGCTCCTTGGACATGGGGTTGCTCCTCTTGGCCGCCTCCCCTGACCTCAGGTGTGCGGTAGTTCATCTCAGCTGCTGCCCTGACCTCGTGTGTGAGGTACCTCCTCTTGGCAGCTCCTATGCCAATGCAGCCTGGCACTCTCTTGATGAAAGTGAAAAAGGAGAATGAAAAAGTTGGCTTAAAGCTCAACATTCAGAAAATGAAGATCATGGCATCTGATCCCATCACTTCACGGGAAGTTGATGGGGAAACAAGGGAAACACTGTCAGACTTTATTTTGAGGGGCTTCAAAATCACTGCAGATGGTGATTGCAGCCATGAAAGTAAAACACGCTTGCTTCTTGGAAGGAAAGTTATGACCAACCTAGAGAGCGTATTCAAAAGCAGAGATATTACTTTGCCAACAAAGGTCTGTCTAGTCAAGGCTATTGTTTTTCCAGTGGTCATGTATGAATGTGACAGTTGGACTGAGAAGAAAGCTGAGTGCCCAAGAATTGATGCTTTTGAACTGTGGTGTTGGAGAAGTCTCTTGAGAGTTCCTTGGACTGCAAGGAGATCCAACCAGTCCGTTCTAAAGGAGATTAGTCCTGGGTGTTCATTGGAAGGAGTGATGCTGAAACTGAAACTCCAATACTTTGGCCACCTCATGCAAAGAGCTGACTCACTGGAAAAGACCCTGATGCTGGGAAAGATTGAGAGCAGAAGGATAAGGGGACAAGAGGATGAGATAGCTGGATGGCATCACTGACTCAGTGGACATGAGTTTGGGTGAACTCCAGGAGTTGATGATGGACAGGGAGGCCTGGTGTGCTGTGATTCATGCAGAGTTGGACATGACTGAGTGACTGAACTGAACTGAACTAAATCGCAAAAATAGGAAATACAAGTGTTGGAAGCAATGTGAAAAAACTGGAACCGCTGGTTTCAGTTGGTGGGCATGTAAGATGGTGCAGCCACCGTGGAAAATGTTGTGGAAGTTTCTCAAAAAGTTAAAGCTACAGTGTTATCTACCAATCTCACTTCTGGTATATATTCAAATAAACTGAATTCAGGATCATAAAGACAAATGTGTGCTCCCACGTTTATTTCAGCATTACTCACAATAGCCAAGATATGGAAGCAAACTAAATGTTCATTGACTGAAGAATGGATAAAGAAAATGTGGTGTTAATGCATACGTGCAGTACAATATTATTTAGCCTTAAAAAGAAAGAAATCTTATCATATGATACAACATGGATGAAACTGGACTATATACGGTTAAATGAAATAAGCCAACCGCAAAAAGACAAATATTGCATGATTTCACGTATTAGAAGTATCTATAGTTACCTATTCTTAGAAAGTAGAATTGTGGTTGCCATGGGCTGGGCAAAGGGGAGTTGCTGTTCAATGAATTCAGAGTTTCTGTTTTGAAAATAAAAATTCTAGAGATCTGTTGCATGCTTAAAAATCATTAAGATGGAAAATTTTATGCTATGTGTTTTCTACCACAGAAAAGCAAAGGGGAGAGCACTCCATGTAGCCATATGGAAAAATTTTCAATATGTATATTTTATGTAAATGTAACAAGGAATAGAATGTGCTACCATTTGAATTAAAGAAAGAAGACAGATTATACATTTCCTTTGTATGCATATGTATTAAACCTCTGTAAGGATAAAAAATAATTTCTCTAGGTATTAAACAAAATTGCTACCTATTATACTGGAGCTGAAAAATTTCAGTGATGTGAGACTATGACTCTCAAACACTGTATCTGAGAATGTACAAAGAACACAGGAAAAGCTTTAACTATGGTTTACACAGGGTAAAGAGAAGCAAATATTTACACACAAGCTATAAAGCTCTTTATGCATAAAAAATAGACAGCATTTCTTTTTTTTCTAAAGAAACTAAGAAAAGCAAAAGCTGGATCTAGAGATCACAGAGATTGAGATACTATCAATTATATGACCATAAAATAACAAAGAAGCATCAAAAACACTTGAGATGAGTTAATTTTGTCCCTTTTAAACTGAATTTTTTATTCCCTTCACTTTTTAGTCACATTTCCTGAAGCCATTGATAATGCAGTTGGCAATCATGACATTGTGGGGAAAAAATGTGTATGAAGGGCACATTAAACATACTTGGTATTCTTTCCTATTTTACTCTTTTTTTTCTTCTGTGATTGCATCCTTCAAATATTGCTTTAGATGGAGCACTGAAAGCAGCACAAGAATCTAGTTCAGTTAAATATCTGCTTTTAGTTCTAGACAAAAATGGAAAGATCCGGTGGTCATAAATCTGTGAACACAATTTATTGAATACATTTTTCAAGTCATTGCGGTGAGACAGGCCAAAATGAAATGAGTCTATGTGCATGTCTGTTTTATTCCATTTTATGTGAAAAGGGCCTACCCTGGCCTGGGTCCAAATCGACAGGAGAGTTTTAGAAGAGTGATAAATTTTAATACATCTGTTAGCTGATAGTGATTAATGGCCGTATCGCAAACTCTTTAAGAAGTTGGAGATTTAAAGTGGCTCACCACTTCTAGGTAGATTTATCAGAGAGAGTTAACTGATGTTTCTACAAGGAAAATTACCTACACTAAAAGGACTCCCTGTTGGAAGTTGATTAGAAACACAACTAGTATAATAAGTATCTTTCATATTATCCAGGCTTTTTGCTTATGGAAAATGCTAGTTTACATGAAATATAATTTTATTAGTTTCACCTAATAACCAAGGTAATGGAAATTAATTAAATTTGATTGGGATGATCATTAAAATTATATAATTCAGATTTCTCTTATATAGTGAGGTTATTACAAAAGTATTTTCTTTTTGAAAGTCATCATTGTATTTATAAGAAAAGTTTATATTAGCTTAATCTCCAAAGCAATAGTACATTT
>SJYC01133336.1:0-17449 GCA_006408675.1 Madoqua kirkii
GGGAGTTGGTGATGGACAGGGAGGCCTGGCGTGCTGCGATTCATGGGCTCACAAAGAGTAGGACACGACTGAGCGACTGAACTGAGCTGAACTGATGCCTATAACAGTTTGTTCTAGGGAATAGATTTGTATAAATAATCAAGGATGTTTATTTTAAAAAAATTTTGATATGGTCAGAAAACAAAAAAGATATGCCTTCTGCTGATGATGGAAAACAAAAATTTCCCTGATTGATAATTTGAGGCTTTCCCAGTAATGAATCTGAAGGGAGTATAAAGACATAAACTGACCAACTACACTTCTTTGTGGGATCAGATGATGAGAAGATATTTCAGTTATTTCTGGGTTAGAGAGGAGGACTAGAGCTAAATTAAATCTAACAGAAGAAGAAAACAAAGGTCTCAGAAACAAAAGGAATTTCCAGGAAAAAAAAACCCACATATAAGAAACAAGTCCGAGCCCTTCTCTTAAAATTGCAGGTAGACTGTCAGTGAGACATTTTGCTCAGTCGTGCCCAGCTCTTTGTAACCACATGGTGTGTAGCTTACCAGGCTCCTTTGTCTATGAATTCTCCAGGCAAGAATACTGGAGTGGGTTGCCATTCCCTTCTCCTGGGAATCATATCAAATCCAGCTCTCCTGCATTGCAAGTGAATTCTTTACTGCCTGAGACACCAGGGAAGTCCCAGACATTTTGGAACTACTGCCTATAGACAAAGACAGTTGTATTTCATTAATGTATTGCTAGGTTTGAGGATAATAGAGTGAAGAGACTAAGGAGAGAACAGAGTAAGGAGAGAAACAGTTCATTTGAAGCCTTAGCAGAAGAGTTTTAATATGACAATGAAGTTGGGTATGTTTCAGGTTATTGTCTGTGAAGTAAATATTCATGATATGTAATATTGTAAATCAGTGTCACTGAGAGAGTGTTCAAAGAAAGTGTCTATGTTGCTAGGCAGCAACTCAGTTTTGCTAGACAGGGGCACAGTATGGTTGACCCTTGGACAAAGTGGGGATTGGGGCACTAACTCTTCATGTGGTAGAAAATCCACTTACACCTTGTAGTCAGTCCTCCTTTTACATTGTTTCTCTGTAACCATGGTTCTGCTTCTGCAGATTCAGCCAGCCACCAACTGTATAATACTTTAGTACTTGTTATTGAAAGCTATCCACCTATGGACCCAAGTGGTCCCCACCTATGTTGTTCAAAGGTCAAATGTACATAGATGAAGTTCAAAGATGGGTAGGTATTGGATCCATCAAAGGTTACATACCAGCCGGCAGTACCCAAAACTAGGTGCGCTGGAATGGCAAATGGTTGCCTGCCAAAAAAAGAAGAAATTTGCTCTGTATTGCTTCCTATAAGGACCTCTGCAAGACAGTATCCAAATCAGACATTAAAAGATAAAATGTTTAGTTCAGAAATCAAAGAAAAAGGAAATTAAATACTGTTTCTCTGAAACTGCAAATAATGGCATCCCATGTCATACTGAAACACGAAAGGAGCTAACATATGAAGCAGCTTAATTTGTTTAAATTTGCCTAAACTTGTCTAAAACAGTGTATTAAAAAGTGGAGACATCACTTTGTTGACAAAGGTCTGCATAGTCAAAGCTATGACTTTTCCAGTAGTCATGTACAGATGTGAGAGTTGGAACACAGAGCTGAGTACTGAAGAATTGATGCTTTTGAACTGTGGTGCTGGAGAAGACTCTTCAGAGTCCCCTGGACAACAAAGAGATCAAACCAGTCAATCTTAAAGGAAATCAACCCTGAATATTCATTGGAAGGATGGATACTGAAGCTGAAACTCCAACAATTTGGCCATCTGAAGTGAAGAAGTGACTCATTGGAGAACCCTGATACTGAGAAAGATGGAAAGGAAAAGGAGGGGTCGGCAGAGGATGAGCTGTTTTAATGGCATCACTGACTCAATAAACATGAATTTGAGCAAACTGGGAGACAGTAGATGACAGAGGAGCCTGGTGTGCTACAGTGCAAGGGGTGGCAAATCATGATTTAGTAAATGAAGAACACTACAAAACTTGACGAAAGGCAAAAGGAAACAACAAAAAAACAATGAAGCACCCTTTTTAAGAAAAACATATAATAGGAATAAATATTTCTGCTGTCATTAAATTAACTTAAGTCCCTCAAAGTCTGGGATATTGAAATTTCTGGAAAGGTATGAGTGAAGTCGGGAGATCCCCATGCTGTAACACCATTGCTTAGATACCAGGCATTGTAAACATCAAAGCTCAAAGCAGCTTCAAGTCAAGTAGAAACCTGCTAGTAAAGAATCTCCATTGGAGATAAGTTTGGGACTTAAAAAAAAAAAAAAAACCTTCCACTGGATGTGGAGCTTTTAGATCAAAAGAATGCAGTCAGTTCCAGTCTTCACGGTGTAGTGCTAAATTTCACTGAAAATTGAAAAAGTCATAGAGACTAGGAGAAATGCAAGGATGGAGCTGTGAATGAACACATTTAATTTGAGGGATACCTGTTTTAACTGTAGGATAAAGGTTAACAAAAGATCATGGATCATGGTGGTATCATCATTTAGGAAGAAAATTCTCACAAGCAAAATAAATTAAAATTGAAAGAGATATTAAAATACTAAAATAAGAAGACCTTCAGAAATAGCTATGCCTGGAACACTGGAATGATTATCTGGTTATATATTTATTCAAGTTATACTCTCAGAAATATTTGTCTTTACTCTGTCTGATAAGGCAGTGTGATAAGGGTGCTTGCCTCTTATTGCCTCTATATGGTACATGTACTTTCACCATAAACTTATTCAGAGATTCCTCCTAATTACATTTAAGTGTGTAGGTTGTAGATGCTGGAAAACTGGCTTAGACTGGCATCTTGTTGACACCGACAGCATTGGCTTATTCAATAAATATTTGCTGATGTCTTTGAAACCAGTTATTCATTCAGTAAATGAGTATTGAATGGCTCCTATTTGCTGACTCTATTCAGGCATTAATGATTCAACTGTGAGCAAGATGGTATTCAACTTCATAAATCACACACTGGAGTGTGAGACAGACAAATTATCCTTTATGTGAGCAGCTGAGGAAGAACAAAGGACAAGATATTCGTAGGAGAGGATCTGGTCATGAAATGGAGAGGATGTGATATTAGAACTATCATCATACAAATACTGAAATCAATAAAATTTGGTCACGAGCAGTGTTAAAGTAACAGTGATGCCAATGCTATATACATGAAAGGCAAGAAGAATGCTTTAAAGGTCTGGGAAATGTCTGTAGCAAGGAATGGTATAGGTGGTAGAATCTGATGACATGCTGTTCAGAATGAGTGCAGTTATAGTGGAGAAAGGGAGACTAATCTGGGATGAAAGAAGTCATACTCAGACTCACTCCAGACCAAGTGGTTCTGAAGGCTGAGAGAGCAAACAACCATCTCCTGAAAGAAATGTAACAGGAGCAGAAAATAATCAGATTTCAGTGAAAGGAAGAAAGTGAAAGGAACCTTAAAGACTTTGAGAAGAGAGAGGAAATGGCTGATGACTATGTATTCCAGAGGACAAAGTGGGAGAGTTTTAGAAAGTGAGATGGAATTTGTTAGTTACTATTCTTGACGTAGGTTGTGTCTGAAAATTAGGGTATGTGCAATAGAAAGTGACTTAGGAAACTGATATATCTCGGGGTGACCAATGTCTGTGCTCAAGTAATCAGTTGTGTCCAACTCTATGTGACTCCAGGGAGCCTGGTAGGCTCCTCTGCCCATGGAATTTTCCAAGCAAGAATACTGGAGTGTCATTTCCTGCTTCAGGGGATTTTCTCAACCCAGGGATCAAACTTGCCTCTCTTGCATCTCCTACACTGACAGACAGATTATTTACCACTAGCACGACCTGTGAAGCCCTAAGAGAAGAAAAGATCCTGTGTTTTCATGGCCTTTGATCAGTTTTGGACTTAATGGCCTGTATATTGAATGTTTTCTTCTCACTTCCTTGTGATGGCAAGCACTGTATATCATATGATACATAGGAGTGCCTCCTATGTATCATATTTGTGCCCTATGTGGGTATCCATCTCTCAGTTGCTTCAAATTTTGAGAAGAAGGATAATCAGTTGGCTTTCTGTCTATTCCACATCCCAATTCAAGGATCTTACTCAGGTTTTAGAAAAACAGAGATGGTAGATTATAGAACTTAAAGTTTGAATTATTATTATTATTTTATTTCAAATCCAGTGTTCTTTCCACTGCACTGCTGTACACTTAGCAGTGAAAAAGAATTGATTACACACTATAGGACAGGGAAGCATGGCCTGCTGGTCCATGGAGTTGCAATGATCCAGAAATGACTGAGCAACTGAACAATAACAGCACACAATACATACCACATTAATTGTAATATCCTTCAAAGTGATACCTGTGAATCATCCCAAAAGTAGAGTAGATACAGAAGTAGTCTGTCATCCCTTTCCATCAAAACCAACATAATTTTTCTAAATTTTTTAAAGTAACTGTTTACATGATTGCTTTTCTGCAGATCCAGTTATTCCCATGAGATAAAATCTAATATAAATTATTAGAAAGGTTTTTACTTGTACCCCTGCCAGCATTCACTTCTCTCCACATGAAGTCTCAAGGAACATTATGCCTTATAAGTAAACTCTGAAGCCAAACTGGATTAAAATCCCAGACTAACCAAAATTTAGCTGTATGACCTTCAGCAAGTTTCTTAATCTCTCTATACCTCAATATTTTCATGTGAAACAATACAAACAATGATATTATCTACCTCAAAGGGTTGTTGTGAAGGCTCAATGAGTGAATATATGTGAAGTGTTTAGAGGATTCCCTGGGCACAAGAAAACACTATGGAAGTACTGTTATTATCACTTTCTTTCTTTTGATTTTACCTGAAGTTTCTTTGGATATCCACATATTGGATTTCTCTTACAAGTTTACACAGAAGACCTTTGTTGTTTGTGATTTTAGCTTTCCTGGTTTAGACTGACTTTATCATCTTGTTAGGATCCTATTAACGCTAATGAATTTGTTAATTCAACAAGTATTTGTTGAGTGCCTCCTATGTATCATGATTTGTGACATTACTGGCGAACAAGACAGTGTCTACCTTCAAGGAGTTTACGTTCAAATAAAAAAAGATAGTAATCTGCAAGTTTGGGGAATAGAAACTTAAATACCACATATTATGAGATAGGTGAAGAAAAGCTTAATTAGAGGTCAAATGTCTGGCATCATTATTTAAATTTTATCTTTTAAAATGTGGCATTCAGCATTGCCTATATTTTGTTAAAATTATCAGATATGGTGATCATTCCTAATTTAGATTTTCTTTACTTCTTTTTAAATTTAACAAGGATCTACTCTAATGAATTCTCTCCTTGTCCTCTGATCCTTTCTTGGTTCCAAAATCATCACTGGTCAGTAAATACATGTTGAATGAATAAATGGTTATTTTGCCTGTCTTATTAGCATTGTAGAGACTGCATTGAAAACAGCAATTAGCTTGATTCACAGTGTTACAGTGAATCTAACTAAGCCAATTTTCTCCATGGCAATTATAGGTCCCAGAGCACAGAACACTCCTAAGGCAGTTACCATATTCTGAAAAGCAAACAGTATTCACTTTTTCTTTGCTGCTTTGATGGTGATAAGCAATTTACAAGTGGTAGAGAAAAAGCTACAGAAACAATTTTCGGAAATGGTCCTTGTGTGATGAGCACAGAGAAATTGTCTTTAGTTATAAAAGTATTAACTACATTTACAGTATTACAATAAAGTATTAAAGCTACACAGTTTAGCAACATACTGCTTAGTTTACTATAATTAGGACTATGTAAATCTTTAATGCATATGTCATATATTTTTCTAGAAAGTCCCACTGATATTCCAGAGAAGAATTTTGAAAATCTTTTGAGGAAGCATCAAGTAAAAAAGAGCTCTGAATGTGCAAAATTAATAATGCTAAGTTCAGTGAGGGCTCCTGATTTGGGAACTGAAGTTGGAGAGCTTTTGAAGTCTACATAATGAATGAAACAACTAAGAGCTTATTCAGCCATCTGGAAGCGGAACTGGATGTAACTTGGATCTCATGACTTCTGAGAAGTCATGACTTCACCTCTGTGAAGAAGGTGATCTTTTTCAGGCATAGCTCAAAGGAACTGCTGCTGCTTCTGCTGCTGAGTCATTTCAGTCATGTCCAACTCTGTGTGACCCCATAGATGGCAGCCCACCAGGCTCCTCTGTTCCTGGGACTATCCAGGCAAGAACACTGGAGTGGGTTGCCATTTCCTTCTCCAAGGCATGGAAGTGAAAAGCGAAAGTGAAGTTACTCAGTTGTGTCCCACTCTTAGCAACCCCATGGACTGTAGCTTACTAGGCTTCTCCGTCCATGGGATTCTCCAGGCAAGAACACTGAAGTGGGTTGCCATTTCCTTCTCCAACTCAAAGGAACACTGATTGCCAAACCCCATTCCCATTCCAAATATTCAGAGATGGAAAACCATTTAGCAACCATAGCATAAGTTAGAGAGAAGTCAAGATGTGTCAAGAAATGAGCAGCAGAGGAAAAGTGACAGTCATGAAAAGACTGGACATTTTGTAGAAGCTGCAGTAGAAACAGAAAAGTAAAAATTTCTCTTTGCAAACACCACCAATGAAGGGAGACATTATAAATATGAACTTCAATCAACTGTGAACTGAAAGTGTTAGTTGCTCAGTCATGTCCAACTCTTTGCGACCCCATGAATTGTAGGCTGCCAAGCTCCTCTGTCCATGGAATTCTCCAGGCAAGAATATTGGAGTGGGTTGCTGTTACCTTCTCCAGGGGGGATCTTCCCAAACCAGGAACTGAACCTGGTTTTCAGGCATTGCAGTCAGATTCTTTACTGACTGAGCCATCTGTTGGTAAGCAATCAATTGTAAATTGATTGTAAATGAGTCAATTGTAAATGAATATTCCAGAAACTTGGTGACAAAGCTCAGAGACAAAGAGAAGTTTCTTTTGATAGAGCAAGTATGAGTAAGCCAGGCAGGGGACATACTGAAATGATGTAGAAATGTCTAGAACAACAATAATAAAGGATTTATTTTGCAAGTGTTTGTATATTTCAATCACTTATTCTATGGCCACTATCATAATAAAAAATTGAGTTATAAATATATGCATTTTCACAAGTATAAGAGAAATATTCCTTACAAAACAAAGTCTTTAAGTTTTATCAGATCAGTTCAGTCACTCAGTCGTGTCCAACTCTTTGCAACCCCATGAACCGCAGCACTCCAGGCCTCCCTGTTCAACACCAACTCCCAGAGTCCACCCAAATTGATGTCCATTGAGTCGGTGATGCTATCCAACCATCTCATCCTCTGTCTTCCCCTTCTCTGCCTGCCCTCAATCTTTCCCATCATCAGAGTCTTTTCAAATGAGTCAGCTCTTCATATCAGAGGGCCAAAGTATTGGAGTTTCAGCTTCAACATCAGTCCTTCCAATGAACACCCAGGACTGATCTCCTTTAGGATGCACTGGTTGGATCTCCTTGCAGTCCAAGGGACTCTCAAGAGTCTTCTCCAACACCACAGCTCAAAAGCATCAATTCTTTGGCACTCAGCTTTCTTTATAGTCCAACTCTTATATCCATACATGACTACTGGAAAAACCATAGCCTTGACTAGATGGACTTCTTATAATGAACTACAAATACTTTAAATACATCAACAATGAAGCATCTGACATTTTATCATTTCCAAATGAGTATCTATTGGTTTTTAAAATTTTGTTTGTTAAAGACATTGTACAGACTTTACATTTTATTTATAATTTATTTCATTATTAATTAAAACATACATAAAAGTTGGCCATAAAAATTGGAAAAAGGCCTTTGTCAAAAGATCTTTATGGTTTCTATTACTAGGAATGAATCAGCATTGCTCTATATACTTTAAGTACAAAATAGTTTTCTGAATCTACTTTTATACCTTTATGTACTATGCCAAGGTTTACTGCAGTGTTTGTGGCTGAGCAACAGAGATCCACAGAAAGAAGAATAATTTACTGTATGTAGCTAACATATGATTTTATAAATCTTGTATATAGTGTATAAAAGCTACTCTTGCAAATGCATGATTAGAAATTGTTCAAAGATGCCAGTTACATATGACTGTGATTATTTTCTTAAACTAAGAAATCCTTTTGTAACAAGAGTTTCCTTTTTGTCTTCAAGTTACTTGTTCCTGAATCATAATATATATTACTGATTTTATTATTTACTGAAATAGATTGAAATATTCATCTCAGTTCTAACTCCTCACATCCATGCCATAATCCTATCACGAGAAAGTATACTTCCATACCTACTTCTTAACTTTAGGCCTAACAATGTGACCTGTTTGACTAATGGGACATTAGTAGACATGATATGAACAGAGATTGAATTGAGATTGTGTGACTGAGTTTAACTTCTTGAAGTCCAGGAATCCTATGTATGTACTGCAGAAACAGAGAGAGTTTTACAAAGGATGAAGTACTTAGTCAACAGAAAACAAAAATAAAGTTTGTTGGTTTGTTGTCCTGTTTCCGAATAGTTACTGAAGTTATATTAAGCCATTAACATAGTAGACTAAGTTATTGCATTCATTTCGAGTAAATTGATAATTGGTCAGATCACTCAACTTCACTTCAGAAGCAGCTAGAGCCTCCAAGCTGTTTAGCACTAGTTATCCTGCTTCTAACCAAAAGATATTTTTAAGTAACAGTTTCATAGAAATTATAAAAATATAGACACAACTTGAATTACTATTGCCATTGCATGTGACCACTTAGAGTTTGTATTTATGTGCAAAATTGTAAGGTTAAAGAAAACTTTGAAGGGTAAGTATTTTGCTTTATGAAGGTAAATTTGAGTTTTAATATAAAATGTTTCACTGAATTTCAATATATACAATTTAATGTACAGAAAAAATACTGATAATTACTGATGAACATACAATTATTTCATATCATTGCTAAAAAATATTGTAATTTAATTTAAGAAATATATTAATAAAGGATCCTTTGGGGATGTCAAACATGGTAGTTCAATTTCCTAAGGACAAGAATTACCTACACAGAGTTCCCTGGGCCTATGCCCCAGAATGAGGCACCTGTGGAATTGACCATGTGCACGTGCTTAGTCACTCAGTCATGTCTGACTCTTTGAAACCTTAAGGACTGTAATCCACCAGGCCCTTCTGTCCATGGGGATCCTCCAGGCAAGAATACTGGAGTGGCTTTCCATGCTTTCTTTCAGGAGATCTTCCCAACTCAGGAATCAAGCCCAGGTCTCCCTCGTTGCAGGCAGATTCTTTAACGTCTGAATCATCAGTGAAGCCCTGACCATAGTGGAACAAATCTGACCAGAAAACAGCCTCAGTACAGTCAATCTACACACAGTGAAGGTGAGAACAGACACTTAACTTTCATGAGCCCTGAGTGCTGTGATGGCATGCTATTAAGACTTATTGTGCCATTAGTATACCAAGACACCTACTGTCTTTAAGACTGGCTTATTTACCATTCAAATTGTTTTATACACCATTTCACCTCACACAGTGTCTCAATCACAGTAAATCTGTTGACTGATGGATTCTCAGCTTTAAACTGAAGGAATTTATAATCTTAGTGAAGATTTAAAAGTCTATATGAAAAATTATAATAATGCAGGGCACGATATGATTGGACAAATGTTTTTTGTGTAATGGATGTTACAGGAGTTCAGTTCAGTTCAGTCACTCAGTCATGTCTTTGCAATCCCATGAATCGCAACATGTCAGGCCTCCTTGTCTGTCACCAATTCCCGGAGTTTACCCAAACTCATGTCCATCAAGTCAATGATGCCATCCAGCCATCGCATCCTCTGTCACCCCTTTTCCTCCTGCCCCCAATCCCTCCCAGCATCAGGGTCTTTTCCAATGAGTCAACTTTTCCCATGAGGTGGCCAAAGTATCGGAGTTTCAGCTTCCACATCAGTTCTTCCAGTGAACACCCAGGACTGGTCTCCTTTAGAATGGACTGGTTGGATCTCGTTGAAGTCCAAGGGACTCTCAAGAGTCTTCTCCAACACCACAGTTAAAAAGCATCAATTATTCAACACTCAGCTTTCTTCACAGTCCAACTCTCACATCCATACATTGCCACTGGAAAAACCGTAGCCTTGACTAGACAGACCTTTGTTGGCAAAGTAATGTATTTGCTTTTCAATATGCTATGTAGATTGGTCATAGCTTTCCTACCAAGGAGAGAGTGTCTTTTAATTTCATGGCTGCAATCACCATCTGCAGTGATTTTGGAGCCCCCAAAAATAAAGTATGACCCTATTTCCACTGTTTCTCCATCTATTTGCCATGAAGTGATGAGATCTGATGCCATGATCTTCATTATCTGAATGTTGAGCTTTAAGTCAACTTTTTCACTCTCCTCTTTCACTTTCATCAAGAGGCTTTTTAGTTCTTCACTTTCTGCCATAAGGGTAGTAGTATCATCTGCATATCTGAGGTTATTGATATTTCTCCCAGAAATCTTGATTCCAGCTTGTACTTCATCCAGACCAATATTTCTCATGATGTACTCTGCATATAAGTTAAATAAGCAGGGGGTTATAAGAGGAAATAAAATGTAGGGGATTGATGACTCTTTGAAAGCTAATGTAGAGTAATCAATGAAGTTTCTTGAAGGAGCAAGTTTGGGGCTGTATTTGAAGGACTGATTGAATTTAGGATACTTAGAGAATGGGGAAATGCATTTGAGAAAATAAAATATAGAACAAGGGCATGATTGAACTCAAGGACAGGAATATAATGGAGTGGGTATCTTTGGAAACAGATTGTACCGGGTTCAAGTTTTGCCTCCTGTCCTCTTAAGCAACTGAGGGAATACTACTTAACATTTTGAGGCCTTAGTTCTCTTCCCAGATGTGAGCTACTTTCTTAGTGATATTATTCTGAGATCAAGTGAAGTATGTTACAAGCCAGGCATATTTCATACATTAATAAAAGAAACTATTAATTTCTATTCCTCATTTGATTTTTTCTCATTCTCCATATACTTATTTTGGCTTTGGAGTCTTATTTCCATTTCTGTGCTCAATACCTATCTACTTTTTTAATACTCATTTTAAGTCTGGGAGTATGAAGCTAAGAGAAAAAGAGCCATAATACTGGGAGATGAATAAACAGAATGAGAATCTAGTATTATTTTTTCAGTTAACTAATGTAGCCAAAAACTGTCTTCTAGACAGTGATACCAAAAGAGTCCTATGAATTTCCATGTATTCTGGGGTATGAATAATTAGGAAGGGGAATCACGAGTGAGAAATGAAAACAAATTTTTTTTTCTTTTCCAGGAGTTAATAAACTAACAGGAGCAAACAGAGGGTAGCAAGAGAAAGAGATTAGGAACACACACTGTTACACTCACACACAGTATCTTATCACAAGGTTTTCTGAGGTTTAAAGTGCTAGCACTGAGACATGTTCAATGTTTCACTGAAAAAAATTTTGTTGCATAAAAAGTGTCTTTAGACACAAACACATTTCTGCATTATTTCTAGGTCAGTAACACATGCTTTGAATGAAGATGCTCTCTGCTCTCATATTTATATTTGCTATGATGTTGTTCTTCTTGTTTTGCATCCCTACAAAACATTACACTTATAACATTGTTTATAAATAAAGAAAAATAATTTTCAAAAGAGCAAACTGACTTGTATTTGACAGAAGCACCAGGTCTTTTTTGGAGGACCCTCAATTCAGAAATAAATTTTGTTGATCAACATAGTTCAGAATATAAAAGCATGCACTTATTTATAATGTGTTAAGTAGAACTAAAATACCTAATAAAAATTACTTGTTGAGATTATGCTTCACACTTTTTAAGGCAGACTTGTGGTGGAATTGGGGAAACTCAGTTCTGAGATGCAATGGAGATAGTAAAGCCCAGAAAAACAAATGGAGAGGCCAGAGAGAACATGACTTGGGGAGAATACCAATTTGTAGGGTGTCTTCCCTCTGAGTTATAGTTGTTCCATGAGTTCTAAGGTTTCAAAGGGAAAGAGCAACTTGGGCTTAAACCTGGCCATCATAGAAAGAAAACTCAGAGACGTTTTAGGCAGCACACATCCAGATATCAAGCAACAGTGAAAGCTCAATGCAGAATTATTATGTTTTCAGAATAGAAAGCCATTCAGTTGTGTCTGACTCTTTGTGACCCCATGGACTATACAGTCCATGGAATTCTCCAGGGCAGAATACTGGAGCGAGTAGCCCTTCCCTTCTCCAGAGGATCTTCCCAACCCAGGGATCGAACCCAGGTCTCCTGCATGGCAGGCAGATTCTTTACCAACTTAGCCACAAGGAAAGCCCTGATGGCTCAGAGGTTAAAGTATCTGCCTCCAATGCCGGAGACCTGGATTCAATCCCTGGGTCGAGAAGATCCTGGAGAAGAAAATGACAATCCACTCCAGTATTCTTGCCTGGAGAATCCCATGGACAGAGAAACCTAGTAGGTTACAGTCCACGGGGTGGCAAAGAGTCGGAAGTGATTGAGCGACTTCACCTCACCTCAGAAAAGAAAACAGTATTCAATTTTTAGTGGGAAGTGGAATGAGTAGGAAAAGTATTCACACGTGGTTGGAAAGGAGTATTAGAGTACTTTTTAAACATATGTTTTATATGTTTTCGTATTGGAAAAACTGTTGTGATTTAATGAAAGCCAAGGTGGATCAAGGAATAAAGTTGGTGGGGAATAAAGTTGCTCTCCCCACCTACAGCTGAGCATCACCTCAGTGATACCAGTCAAGTAACCTGAGACTGAAGTCACTGTAGCAGGGAATTATAACTTGAATGAGAGAAAAAACACAGTGAACACAATGGAGACTAGAGGATGCCTAAAGCATGATGCTCACACACAATAGGGCTTGCCTCAGGGACACTGTATCGTTCAGTAGCAGAAACATTCCAGGCTGCATCTAAACAGCAGAGATTTGTAATATAGAATAGGTTTGGTCCTTTCATTGGTCCAAAATGAGCACACGGATAAAAGGATGAACAGGGCTGGACAAAGTACATGTTAGATGGAAAATTAATTCAAGATAAAAAGAAAAATTTTAAGTAGAAATCAATATATTTATCATATTTTATTCCTGTTAACTCTGATGGAACACAATATTCTCAATGCTGAATATTTTTAGGCTTTGATTATTTTATTTAAGAAATTTATGAATTTAATTAAATTTATTTAAATCTTATCTCATAGATTCTCACCTATTATATAGATGAGATATATAATATACTCATCTGAGCCTACTTGGTACCCTTCAAAGATCTTTTCACACCTATTGGTGATACTGTAAACATAAGACAAGATTCCATTGTTATGTTCGAGCTCCTTAAAAATTTATGGCCTAGACTCTGTCTTGTACTCTATACCAAATTTGTTCTGTTCTTTTGTTTCTTTCTTTCTTTCTTTCTTTCTTTCTTTCTTTTTTTCTGCTGCTTTGTTCTCATTGTTTTCTTCCTCATATGTGGTTTCCCTTATATTTTTTGCTTAGCTTTGATTTGTACAACCTTGTCTTTGAGTTTTTCTCCAGGATATTCGAACTGAGGATTTTTAAATTCTGCCCAAGTGACAGACCCAGTGTTTTCAGTTCCCCCATTCCCATTCAGATCATTGGCTTCCAGGTACCCATTTGTCTAAGAGGGCATTTCAAACACAAAAATCGCCATATGCTGCTGCTAAGTCACTTCAATCATGTCCAACTCTGTGCAGTCCCATAGACAGCAACCCACCAGGCTCCTCCGTCCCTGGGATTCTCCAAGCAAGAGTACTAGAGTGGGTTGCCATTGCCTTCTCTGTTATTGAAGTCACACTAGTTGAATTTTGGTAAAACACTGTAAAATTCATTGTTGAAATATGAAATAAAAACTTTTTTCACCCCGTTTGTTGGAAAGCTTTAAGGCAAGGGTTTGATTTTTCTCGCTAGCACCTAACACAAAGCCCAGTCCACAGCTACACACATGCAGCGTTTAGCAAGTAGTAAACTCATTAATTGACCTACTGACCCATGTAAATGAATGTTCAGTTCAGTTCAGTCACTCAGTCGTGTTCAACTCTTTGTGACTCCATGAATCACAGCAAGCCAGGCCTCCCTGTCCATCACCAACTCTCGGAGTTCACAAAAACCCAGGTAAATCGAGTTGGTAATGCCATCCAACCATCTCATCCTCTGTCGTTCTCTTCTCCTGCCCTCAATCTTTCCCAGAATCAGGGTTTTTTCAAATGAGTCAGCTTTTCGCATAAGGTGGCCAAAGTATTGGAGTTTCAGCTTCAACATCAGTCCTTCCAGTGAACATCCAGGACTGGTCTTCTTTAGCATGGATGGGTTGGATCTCCTTGCAGTCCAAGGGACTTTCAAGAGTCTTCTCCAACACCACAGTTCAAAAGAATCAATTTTTCAGCACTCAGCTTTTTTTTATAGTCCAACTCTCACATCCATATATGACCACTGGAAAAACAATAACCTTGAATAGACAGATCTTTTTTGCCAAAGTAAAATCTCTGATTTTTAATATTCTGTGTAGGTTGGTCATAAATTTCCTTCTGAAGGAGTAAGCATCTTTTAATTTCATGGCTGCAGTCACCATCTGCAGTGATTTTGGAGCCCCCCAAAATAAAATCTGAAACTGTTTCCACTGTTTCCCCATCTCTTTGCCATGAAGTAATGGGACCAGATGACATGATCTTAGTTTTCTGAATGTTGAGCTTTAAGCCAACTTTTTCCCTCTCCTCTTTCACGTTCATCAAGGGGCTCTTTAGTTCCTCTTCACTTTCTGCCATAAGGGTGGTGTCATCTGCATATCTGAGGTTATTGATATTTCTCCTGGCAATCTTGATTCCAGCTTGTGCTTCCTCCAGCCCAGCATTTTTTATGATGTACTCTGCATATAAATGAATAAATGGAACCAAATACCCTCTGGGGGATCAGAAATCTAGTTTAGGATGAGATTGGGCCAAATAAGTTTTGTAACTATAATACATGTGCCATTAAACTTCTCTAGAGGAAGTTCAAAATGCATTTTTGATATTTTGAGCTATAAATATGACATATTAGTTCAGGTGTAAAACATAGTGATTCTATATATGTGTACACATGCATTAGATGGAAGTCCAGTTACCACTTGCCACCAGACAGTTTTTACAATATTATTGACTATAATTCCTATGTGTACATTATTTCCCTATGACTTGTTTATTTTATAGCTGGAATTATGTTTCTCTTAATCCCCTTTGTATATGTCATCCATTTCCCATGCCCATCCTAATTCTCTTCAATATTTATCTTTCTTTTTGTAATCAACTTCCACAGGTATGTGAAGAATAAATGAAAACAGATATTGATCTATATCCTCTGGTATCACCTAAATCTTAACTTTGCATTTCTGACAGAAAGTTACATTTTAAAACTCAGCAGTCTGACAGCTAATTTCTAGTAGCTGATAATGCTAAGTTATCCAATCTGTTTTCCTTCCCAAAATTCTAACCATGACATAAGCAACTTTAATTTATCACTGACATCATTTATTACAAGCCTTCATCCTAATAATCCATTGCCTTTTAGTGTCCTTTGTTTTTACTTATTTATTTTGATGGCCTGCCCAGCTTTGAGTTTGCCTTGCATTCCCAATTTGCCTTTCAGCCAAGTGGCTAGTGCTGACTGAGGAGCCATCACCATCCATCACTATCAGCAGGCTGCACATTATTCATTGCATTTCAAATGGATGGTGCACTTCAGTTTTCACATCTTCAGTACCTTTGGTCTCTCTGCCAATAATTCTTCCACTTTAATATTTAAAAGGCACCCAAAAGTGTGGATGCTTGAATGTCTGGCTTTACAAACAAGCAGGGTGCAACAGAACAAAGTCTGTCTAACCTTGTGTCTCTTCTTTTGGTTGATGAGTACAAAGATAGGCTAGAAATTCTTTGTACTTTAATGTTGAATCACCAGTCCTGTAATGATATTAATCTCCTTGGTGTGGAAAATTGTATTTTTTTACAAAGACACAGTTTTAAGTCTTTCAGGTGAATAGAGTTTTTAAAGTTCAATGAATTATTTTGTTTGTTTATATAAAACACTTACTTCCAATAATTGAAGTGCAAGTTATTCTTATAATGTGATCATAATTTGTATCTAGAATAGAGCTCAGATTGTGAAATAAGAATTGGTTATTTTAAACATATGGTGCTTTCTGTTTTATTTTTATTTTTGCTACAGAGACCTGAATCTTGATTCACTATTGCAGACTTTGTTGATATAGACAAATTCAGAGAGAAGATAGTAGTAGCGTTTGCATTTAGTGGCCTATAAAGAAAACTGTATTAAGCTGAAGAGGATGTGCATTGAATATTGTGAATCTAATTTTAATTAGACAAAAATTACCATGCAATCATTTTTTTCTAATACTTTTATATCTTAAATATCAGATCCCAACTGAACAATTTTAAATACACCTTAGATACTGCTTTTAAATCTTCTTTTTGTATGTATTCAATAAATAGGGTAATAGCACAATTTATTGTACAAGCACTTCAGAGAGTGGTATTAAAATCAAACACAAATAGAAACTAGACTTGAAAATTCCCTAAGACAAAACTAGTTTAGTCATACAAGTAAAGCTTAATTTAGCTTATTTTGAAAGACAAGTAAGGCTAAATTGACCTAGGTGACTTCTTGCTTATGACTCTGAAAATTATAAGTGGAACTTAAATTATCCCTCAAGGTTGATATCAGATAACCACTAACCAATGTCCTTGCATTTAAGGAAATTCTAGCATGATATGCAATCACTGTGAAGAATAGTCACTGCTTCCATACTATATAAACTGCGGTATAAACTACTATATAACTGGGCTTCATTCCATATTTGGTTTGAGTGCTTTGGTTTGGAAAACTATTTTTGATGTGTTCACAATAAACTTGTACTTGCTATTTCAGTGGTTCATAGGTTTGACTTATTTTTTTCCTGAACTTTTAACAGAAGGAAGAGCAATACAAAGAGCAAAAATTGCATCCATTTTCTAAATATCTATTTACTTGATTAATTGATTATATTGGTAATATATGGAATAGCACTATTCAAAATCTGATTTCAAAATTAAAATTCCTTCTAAAGATAAGTCCATCCACATTAAAGAAACATGCTTAAAATATTTTTTGCAAATTTTAGAACATTTAAAAATAATATACACCCAAAATATTATGATTACATAGTCACATGCTGCAATCAGTTTCTTAGTCACAGTTGTCACTAGTAAAATGTCAGTTTCAGAAGAAAAAAAATGTTTCTGAAAAATATATGGGGTTTTACGTAAATACTTTTTTATGATCTTTTTCAAACATGAGTGCCTACAA
>SJYC01133340.1:0-13007 GCA_006408675.1 Madoqua kirkii
AGTAATAGAACATTGCACAATATTGCAAATCACTGCCCTTTGGTCACAGGGATCTCTATAATAAAAATGAGTTGATTAAATGAAAGAGCATAAAACATATGCTCTTAAAACATAAAACAAGTTTTCTTGTCATCATGCATGATATTCCTGAAATATACAATGGTTACTACTTCAAATTACTCAAGATATACATTGATAGCATTTCCACAAACTCAAGTTTCAGTTTGAAAACTGAGGTTCAGAAAGTTTCATATCCAACATCCAATGTTTTTAAATGGCTCAGAACTTTCTAGTTCAAATGGGGAATCTCCTACTAAATAACTGGCTAACTATTAATATAGGATAAATTAGCATGGTTTGGGAATAATCAGTAATCATAATGAGCACTTCTACTTATATTAGTGTCTATTCTCTTTCTCCCCTTCAAAAGTCCTAGTTAGTGACTTGATTTCACAGTTTTGCTTGCAGTTTGCTAAGGTCAGGGCTTCCCTGGTGGCTCAGACGTTAAAGTGTCTGCCTCCGATGCAGGAGACCCAGGTTTGATCCCTGGGTGGGGAAGATCCCCTGGAGAAGGAAATGGCAACTCACTCCAGCATTCTTGCCTAGAGAATCCCATGGACAGAGAAGCCTGGTAGGCTACAGTCCACGGGGTCACAGAGTCGGACAAGACTGAGCGACTTCACTTTCACTTTCACTTTTGCTGAGGTCTTATGACTGTATCCACACCAGTGGGATATGAACAGAGGTGGGAGGTGCAACTTTTAACATCTCATTACATTGTACTCTGTTTCCTCCCAAACAAAAGGTTAGAACACAGACCTGTTAGTACTTTATCTTGGGCCATTCAGACCAGGATAACCTTAGGAATGGCAGATTTTTAAGAGGTTTTAATTCATAAATAATTCCCTAGAGTTAAGTCAACAAAGTCTTGCTGCTGCTAAGTTGCTCCAGTCAAGTCTGACTCTGTGCGACCCCACAGATGGCAGCCCACCAGGCTCCCCCATCCCTAGGATTCTCTAGGCAAGAATACTGGAGTGGGTTGCCATTTCCTTTTCCAATGCATGAAAGTGAAAAGTCAAAGTGAAGTCGTTCAGTCATGTCCAACTCTGCTCAATCCCATGGACTGCAGCCTACCCGGCTCCTCTGTCCATGGGATTTTCCAGGCAAAAGTACTGGAGTGGGGTGCCATTGCCTTCTCCCAACAAAGTCTTAGGTGTATGCAAAAGATAGGCAAGCATCATCTAACTTATCTATTTCAATCACTGAATGTCCATTGTTGCTATGTACATAACCATACATAGCCTATATGCTAACTAATATACTAATAAAGAAATCAAGAGAGACAGAGGGGATGTAACTTAAAGCAAAAGATCAAAATTCAGATCCTGGAAACCAAGAGAGTAGATGGCAAGTAAAAGAAAACTTGGTAGAGAAATTAAAGTAACAATGAGTACCAGAGACTGAAAGCTACATATTGCTTATGGATACAGATAACCTATTTGGGGTATGGGTAAGAATATGAAATAGAGAACTTTAGAAAGTCAACTTATTTTCAAGATATCTCAGAGATATCTGGGTGGAAATGGGATAAAAATATGTATTAATAGTGGGAATGTATTTTTAAATCAATAGCAGGATAAGCAAATGCATGAGAAACAGCAGGGCTGAATGAACATTGTACAGTGAGTATGTACATCTAAGTATGAAAGAATTCTTTACAAATCTACTCACTCAAGGACTCATTCATTCAAAGAGCTTTTCAAAGGACTGATTAAGGAGTAAGGCCCTAGATTATATTATCTTGGTTGAACCAAACAGTATTTCAGAACCTCAGCTTTATCATCTGAAAGAGAATCATGACATGACAGGAAGTAAATGGCACATAAAAGTCAGTGATTATTCTTGTTGATATCATTGTTAGAGAAAATGAAGCAACTAATTAACTGTAGAATCTGACATTATCAAAGTGAAGTATGATAATTTATCTGTGCTTTGAAAATATGTAGGTATCTTTCAGGCAGAGAGGAAGATAGGGTTTTTTAAATAGAAGTGTATATTGAGAGGCAAAGAATCATGTAAGAACACCATACATAAAAGAAATTTTACTAACTCTGCAACATAGGTCACAAAATAGAAAATAAATTAATAGTTAGGTACAGAAAAATTCTGAATGATTGTATTTCCAAATTAGAGATATTAGACATAATCCTATATGTTAAAAAACATATTTTTTAAGCCAAATAATAATATGAAAGATATCACTTATATAAAGAGATTCAAACTTTTTTAAGGTGGAGAAAATAATAAAATGAAAAGCCAGCTATAGGGAGACTGGGGAAAAAAATGCTGTTGAAAGTAATCAGGCAAAACACAATAGGTGTTGGCTAAGTCAGGGGAAGCAAGTGTACATTAAAAAAAAAAGTGATTGAATTGAAGAAATAAACCTGAAATGGGATATCATTTTGTAAAACACTGAATGCAGGTTTCTATGTCTGTAGTTTGAGAAATTCATGATTCTAGTACCTAAAAGTTTAAAAACTGAGGAAGGGAACAGGTTTGTAGAAGAGAAATGAGCTGAGGAAGTTTTATAATAACAAGTTGTTGTCAAGAGGGAGCTTCCCAGGTGGCACAGTAGTAAAGAATCCACCTGCTAATGCAAGAGACATAGGTTTGATCCCTGAGTCAGGAAGATCCCCTGGAGAAGGAAATGGCAACTCACTCCAATATTCTTGCTTAGAAAGTTTCAGAGACAGAAGAGCCTAGCGGGCTACAGTCCATGGGATACCAAAGAGTTGGACATGACTGAGCACCCATGTTGCCAAGAGTATGTGGATGTGTTGTGTATATAAGATAAAAAGCTGCATCTGTAAGTAACATTTTCTCTTGTATTTTTGCTGTAAAGATCACCTCATCTATCTACACCTCTCTTCTTAAAGAGTTTGTATATGAAATTGCTCCTCACTCCTGAGAAAGCAGCTGAATTTGAGTGGGAAGGAGCTCACTGTATGAAAAAGAATGGCTGGGGCATTGTGGCCAGGTGCTAGGGATGAAACTAGGAACCTACTGAATATGGTCTCCGCATTCAAGCATCACCAACTCAACAAACATGAATTTGAGAAAACTCTGGGAAAAAATGGAGGACAGGGGAGCCTGGCATGCCTGCAGTCCATGGAATTGAAAGAGCTGGACATGACTGAGTGACTGAACAACAATTCATGAAGCGGAGTTTTCAGTGGGGAAGCTGACAAATTGAAATCATTAATTTTATATGTCAACTTAATGTGAACTGGGGCTTCCCTGGTGGCTCAGAGGTTAAAGTGTCTGCCTCCAATGCAGGAGACCTGGGTTCGATCCCTGGGTCGGGAAGATCCCCTGGAGAAGGAAATGGTAACTCACTCCAGTATTCTTGCCTAGAGAATCCCATGGACAGAGAAGCCTGGTAGGCTACAGTCCACTGGATGGCAAAGAGTCGGACACAACTGAGTGACTTCACTTTCACTTTCTTTTCACTTTGACTGAACAAAGGGGTGACCAGATTAAATGATATTTCTGAGTATGTTTGAGAATGTGTTTCTGAACAAGTTCAATTCAGTTCAATTCAGTTGTTCAGTCATGTCGACTCTGCAACCCCATGAACCACAGCACGCCAGGCCACCCTGTCCATCACCAACTCCCAAAGTTCATGCAAACCCATGTCCATTGAGTCAGTGATGCCATCCAATCATCTCATTCTCTGCCATCCCCTTCTCCTCCTGCCTTCAATCTTTTCCAGCATCAGAGTCTTCTCAAATGAGTTAGCTCTTCACATCAGGTGGCTAAAGGATTGGAGTTTCAGCTTCAACATCAGTCCCTCCAATGAACACCCAGGACTGATTCCCTTCAGAATGGACTGGTTGGATCTCCTTGAAGCCCAAGGAACTCTCAAGAGTCTTCTCCAACACCACAGTTCAAAAGCATCAATTCTTCGGTGCTCAGCTTTCTTTATAGTCCAAATCTCACATCCATACATGATCACTGGAAAAACCAGAGTCTTGACTAGATGGACTTTTGTTGACAAAGTAATATTTCTGCTTTTCAATATGCTATCTAAGTTGGTCATAACTTTCCTTCCAAGGAGTAAGCGTCTCTTAATTTCATGGCTGCAATCACCATCTGCAGTGATTTTTGAGCCCAGAAAAATAAAGTCAGCTGCTATTTCCACAGTTTCCCCATCTATTTTCCATGAAGTGATGGGACCAGATGCCACGATCTTTGTTTTCTGAATGTTGAGCTTTAAGCCAACTTTTTCATTCTCTTCTTTTACTTTCATCAAGAGGCTCTTTAGTTCTTCTTTACTTTCTGTCATAAGGGTGGTGTCATCTGCATATCCGAGGTTATTGATATTTCTCCCAGCAATCTTGATTCCATTTTGTGCTTCCTCCAGCTCAGCATTTCTCATGATGTACTCTGCATATAAGTTAAATAAGCAGGGACAAGATTAGCATTTAAATGAGTGGAATGAATAAAATAGGTCACCCTTCTCAATGTGTGTGGACATCTTCCAATCTTGGAGTGTATGAATAAAATAAAAGGGTAAATAGAGAAGGAATTCACCCCTTTTTGCTATCTTCCTATTAGAGCTGGGATATCAATATTCTGCCCTTGGACTGAGATTTACACCATCAGCTCCCTGTTTTTAGGCCTTTGAAATTGAACTGAAATTATACTACTGGCTTTCCTGGGTCTGTGTCCTACAGATGACAGATCATGGAACTTTTCAGCCTTCATAAAAGCGTGAACCAATAAATCTCTTTCGTATCTCTCCCCTATTGATGCTACTTCTCTGGAGAGCCCTGACTAATACATAAACTAAGAGAAATTTGTCTATAAGATACCATCATGATAAATGATGAGGAGAACAGAAAGGTGAAGTACAATTCATGGCATTGAATTACCATCCCACATGGTAAGTGGGATCATATAAATATTTTATTATGCCATGATCTCTGTCAAAGGAATAAATAAAAACAAAAACAAACAAGTGCGACCTAATTAAACTTAAAACTTTTGCACAGCTAAGGAAACCATAAAAACAAGATTAGCATTTAAATGAGTGGAATGAATAAAATAGGTCACCCTTCTCAATGTGTGTGGACATCTTCCAATCTTGGAGTGTATGAATAAAATAAAAGGGTAAATAGAGAAGGAATTCACCCCTTTTTGCTATCTTCCTATTAGAGCTGGGATATCAATATTCTGCCCTTGGACTGAGATTTACACCATCAGCTCCCTGTTTTTAGGCCTTTGAAATTGAACTGAAATTATACTACTGGCTTTCCTGGGTCTGTGTCCTACAGATGACAGATCATGGAACTTTTCAGCCTTCATAAAAGCGTGAACCAATAAATCTCTTTCGTATCTCTCCCCTATTGATGCTACTTCTCTGGAGAGCCCTGACTAATACATAAACTAAGAGAAATTTGTCTATAAGATACCATCATGATAAATGATGAGGAGAACAGAAAGGTGAAGTACAATTCATGGCATTGAATTACCATCCCACATGGTAAGTGGGATCATATAAATATTTTATTATGCCATGATCTCTGTCAAAGGAATAAATAAAAACAAAAACAAACAAGTGCGACCTAATTAAACTTAAAACTTTTGCACAGCTAAGGAAACCATAAACAAGACGAAAAGAAGACTTTCAGAATAGAAAAAAAAAAAATCTGCAAATGAAGCAATTGACAAGTGGTTACTCTACAAAATATACAAACAACTCATGCAACTCAATACCCCAAAACTAACAATTAAATGATAGGATGTGCAAAAGATCTAAGTCAACAGTTCTCCAAAGAAGATATACATAGGGCCAAGAAGCCCATGAAAAGATGCTCAATATCAGTAATCATTAGAGAAATGCAAATCAAAATTACAATGAAGTATCACCTCACACCAGTCACAATGGCCATCATCAAAATTATCTACAAACAATAAATGTTGTCAAGTATGTGGAGAAAGAAGAACCCTTATACACTGCTGATGGGATTGTAACTGATACAGCCACTAAATATAACAATATAGAGGTTCCTGAATACCTAAAAGTAGAGCTACCATATGATCCTGCAATCCCATTCATGGGCACACCTGCAGAAACCCATAACTGAAAGAGATATATGCCTCTCAGTGTTCATTGCAGCACTATTTACAACAGTCATAACATGGACACAACCTAAATGTCCATCAACAGAGGAATGGATAAACAAGACATAGAACATATATGCAGTGGAATATTATTCAGCTATAAAAGTAGAATGGAGTTGTGCCATTTGCAGAGACCTGGATGAACCCAGAGAGTGCCACACAGAGTGAAGTTAGAAAAAACAAATACCATATATTAACACATATGTGGAATCTAGCAAAACAGTACAGATAAACCTATTAGCAAAGCAGAAATAGGTACAGAGATATAGAGAACAAATGCATGGACATTTGGGGACAAAGGGGTAGTGGAATAAGTAGGAGATTGGGATTGACATATATTAACTACTGTTTATAAAACAGATAACTAATGAGAAGCTACTGTATAGCACAGGGGGGAGAAAGTTACAATCTGTTTGTAGGGTTGGAATCAAGATTGCTGGGAGAAATATCAATAACCTCAGATATGCAGATGGTACCACCCTTATGGCAAAAAGTGAAGAGGAACTAAAAAGCCTCTTGATGAAAGTAAAAGAGAGTGAAAAATTTGGCTTAAAGCTCAACATTCAGAAAACAAAGAGTATGGCATCCGGTCCCATCACTTCATGGGAAATAGATGGGGAAACAGTGGAAACAGTGTCAGATTTTATTTTGGGGGGCTCTAAAATCACTGCAGATGGTGACTACAGCCATGAAATTAAAATACACTTACTTCTTGGAAGGGAAGTTATGACCAACCTAGAAGCATATTCAAAAGCAGAGATATTACCTTGCCAACTAAGGTCTGTCTAGTCAAGGCTATGGTTTTTCCTATGGTCATGTAGGAATGTGAGAGTTGGACTGTGAAGAAGGCTGAGCGCCGAAGAATTGATGCTTTTAAACTGTGGTGTTGGAAAAGACTCTTGAGAGTCCCTTGGACTTCAAGGAGATCCAACCAGTCCATTCTGAAGGAGATCAGCCCTGGGATTTCTTTGAAAGAAATGATGCTAAAGCTGAACTTCCAGTACTTTGGTCACCTCATGTGAAGAGTTGACTCATTTGAAAAGACTCTGATGCTGGGAAGGATTGGGGGCAGGAGGAGAAGGGGACAACAGAGAATGAGATGGCTGGATAGCAACACTGACTCAATGGACGTGAGTCTGAGTGAACTCCGGGAGTTGGTGATGGACAGGGAGGCCTGGGCTGCTGCGATTCATGGGGTTGCAAAGAGTAGGACACGACTGAGCGACTGAACTAAACTGAACTGAACTGAGGGCATATACTAAATTAACCTTAAAAATGCATGATGATAAACATTGTCTTTGTGTGTATGTGTCATCTTATATTATGTGATGTTTACCACAATAAAAAATTAAATAAAATACAAAGGAATACCATTTTCTCCACAGCATTCCTTGCTTCAAATGAATCCACAATTATATTTTATCTGGGGAAACTAAAATTCAAGAAATACACAATTTACAAATTAATGGTCCATAGTTTAAACCTTAGATTTTTCAGATATAACAATACAAGATCAGGAAGCTGTTGACAAAATATAAAAAAAAAAAGTGCCTTTCTTATGAACTTCATCTGCAAAAGAAACAACATGAGCACCTTTCATAATAAGCAACTAGCATCTATGAAGAACCCAAGTTAGATGGTAGGCACTGAAAGAAGGGATCAGAGGGCAGACAAACTGAAACTACAATCACAGACAACTAGCCAGTCTGATCACATGGAGCACAGCCTCATCTAACTAAATGAAACTAAGCCATGCTGCATGGGGGCACCCAAATGGACAGGTCATAGCGGAGAGGTCTGACAGAATGTGGTCCACTGGAGAAGGCAATGGAAAACCACTTCAGTATTCTTGCCTTGAGAACCCCATGAACAGTATGAAAAGGAAAAAATATAGGACAGTGAAAGATGAACTCCCTAGGTCAGTAGGAACCAAATATGCTATTAGAGATTAATGGAGAAATAACTCCATAAAAAATAAAGGGAAGGAGCCAAAGCAAAAAAAACACCCAGTTGTGAATGGAACTGGTGACAGAAGCAAGGTTCAATGCTGTAAAGAGCAACATTGCATAGGAACCTGGAATGTCAGGTCCATGAGTTTAGGCAAATTGGAAGCGGTCAAACAGGAGACAACAAGAGTGAACATCAATATTTTAGGAATCAGTGAACTAAAATGGACTGGAATGGGTGAATTTAACTCAGATGATCATTATATCTACTACTGCAGGCAGGAATCCCTCAGAAGAAATGGAGTAGCCATCATAGGCAACAAAAGAGTCTGAAATGCAGTACTTGGATGCAATCTCAAAAGCGACAGAATGATCTTTGTTCATTTCCAAGGCAAATCATTCAATATCATGGTAACCTAAGTCTATGCCCCAATCAATAATGCTAAAGAAGCTGCTGTTGAACAGTTCTATGAAGACCTACAAGACCTTCTAGACTAACACCTAAAAAAGTTGTCCTTTTCATTACAGAGGAGTGTAATGCAAAAGTAGGAAGTCAAGAAACACCTGGAGTAACAGGCAAATTAGGCCTTGGAGTACAGAAGGAAGCAGGGAAAAGGCTAGTAGAGTTCTGTGAAGAGAACACACTGGTCATAGCAAATACCATCTTCCAATAACTCAAGAGAAGATTCTATACATGGACATGACTAGATGGTCAACATCGAAATCAGATTGATTATATTATTTGCAGCCAAAGATGGAGAAGCTCTATAATGTCAGCAAAAACAAGACCGGGAGTTGACTGTGGCTTGGATCATGAACTCCTTATTGCCAAATTCAGATGAAATTGAGGTAAGTGGAGAAAACCATTAGACCATTCAGGTATGACCTAAATCAAATTCCTTATGACTACACAGTGGAAGAGAGAAACAGATTTAAGTACTAGATCTGATAGATAGAGTGCCTGATGAACTATGGATGGAGGTTCATGACACTGTACAGGAGACAGGGATCAAGAAAATTCCAAAGGAAAAAAAATGCAAAAAAGCAAAATGGCTGTCTGAGGAGGCCTTACAAATAGCTGGGAAAAGAAGCGAAGCAAAAAGCAAAGGAGAAAAGGAAAGATATACCCATTTGAATGCAGCATTACAAAAAAGAGCAAGGAGAGATAAAAAAGCTTCCTCAGTGATCAAAGCAAAGAAACAGAGGAAAACAATAGAATGAGAAAGACTAGAGATCTCTTCAAGAAAATTAGAGATACCAAGGGCTCTTTCATGCAAAGATGGGCTCAATAAAGGACAGAAATGGTGCGGACCAAATAGAAACAGAGATATTAAGAAGAGGTGGCCAGAATTCACAGAAGAACTATACAAAAAGATCTTCATGACCCAGATAATCACAATGATGTGATCACTAATCTCTAGCTAGACATCCTGGAATGTGAAGTCAAGTGGGACTTAGGAAGCATCACTACGAACAAAACTGCTGCTACTGCTGCTGATGCTAAGTTGCTTCAGTCGTGTCTGAATCTGTGCAACCCCATAAACAGCAGCCCACCATGCTCCCCCGTCCCTGGGATTCTCCAGGCAAGAACACTGGAGTGGGTTGCCATTTCCTTCTCCAATGCATGAAAGTGAAAAGTGAAAGTGAAATCGCTCAGTTGTGTCCCACTCTTAGCAATCCCATGGACTGCAGCCTACCAGGCTGCTCCATCCATGGGATTTTCCAGGCAAAATACTGGAGTGGGGTGCTATTGCCTTCTCCAACGAACAAAGCTAGTGGAGATCAATAGAATTCCAGTTGAGCTACTTATCCCTGGGATTCTCCAGGCAAGAACACTGGAGTGGGTTGCCATTTCCTTCTCCAATGCATGAAAGTGAAAAGTGAAAGTGAAATCGCTCAGTTGTGTCCCACTCTTAGCAATCCCATGGACTGCAGCCTACCAGGCTGCTCCATCCATGGGATTTTCCAGGCAAAATACTGGAGTGGGGTGCTATTGCCTTCTCCAACGAACAAAGCTAGTGGAGATCAATAGAATTCCAGTTGAGCTACTTGAAATCCTGAAAGACGATCCTGTGAAAGTGCTGCACTCAATATGCCAGCAAATTTGGAAAACTCAGCAGTGGCCACAGGACTGGAAAAGGTCAGTTTTCATTCCAGTCGCAAAGAAAGGCAATGCCAAAGAACGCTCAAACTTCTGCACAATTGCACTCATCTCACACGCTAGTAAAGTGATGCGAAAATTCTCCAAGCCAGGCTTCAGCAAAATATGAACCATGAACTTCCAGATGTTCAAGCTGGTTTTAGAAAAGGCAGAGGAACTAGCAATCAAGTTGCCAACATCCACTGGATCATTGAAAAAGCAAGGAGGTTCCAGAAAAAACATCTATTTCTGCTTTATTGACTATGCCAAAGCCTTTGACTATGTGGATCACTACAAACTGTGGAAAATTCTTCAAGAGATGGGAATACCAGACCACCTGGCCTGCCTCTTGAGAAATCTGTACGCAGGTCAGGAAGCAACAGTTAGAACTGGACATGGAACAACAGACTGGTTCCAAATCGGAAAAGGAGTACGTCAAGACTTTATATTGTCACTCTGCTTATTTAACTTATATGCAGAGTACATCATGAGAAACACTGGGCTGGAAGAAGCACAAGCTAGAATCAAGGTTGCCGGGAGAAATATCAATAACAGATGACTTCACCCTATGGCTGAAAGTGAAGAAGAACTAAAGAGCCTCTTGATGAAAGTGAAAGTGGAGAGTGAAAAAGTTGGCTTAAGACTCAACATTCAGAAAACTAAGATCATGGCATCTGGTCCCATCACTTACTTCATGGCAAATAGTTGGGGAAACAGGGGAAAGAGTGGCTGACTTTATTGTTTTGGGCTCCAAAATCACAGCAGATGATGATTGCATCCATGAAATTAAAAGACACTCCTTTGAAGGACAGTTATGGCCAACCTAGACAGCATGTTAAAAAGCAGAGACATTACTTTATCAACAGAGGTCCGTCTAGTCAAGGCTATGATTTTTCCAATGGCCTTGTATGGATGTGATAGTTGGACTATAAAGAAAGCTGAGCACAGAAGAACTGATGTTTTTGAACTGTGGTGTTGAAGAAGACTCTTGACAGTCCCTTGGACTCCAAGGAGATCCAACCAGTCCATCCTAAAGGAGATCAGTCCTGGGTGTTTATTGGAGGGACTGATGTTGAGGCTGAAACTCCAATCCTTTAGCCACCTGATGAGAAGAGCTGACTCATTTGAGAAGACCCTGATGCTGGGAAAGATTGAGGGCAGGAGGAGAAGGGGATGACAGAAGATGAGATGGCTGGATGGCATCACCCACTCAATGGACATGGGTTTGCACGGACTTTGGGAGTTGGTGATGGACAGGGTGGTCTGGAGTGCTGCAGTTCATGGGGTTGCAAAGAATTGGACATGACTGAGTGATTGAACTGAACTGAACTGATCCATGAAGAACAGAAGCAGAAAGACAAGCACTGAATTTAGAAAAAAACAGTGGAGATAAAGTGAGAGGAGAAAGAAAGATTCTGGACTATATGGTGACCATTTCATTTGACCTTTCTTTCATTCCCAGAAAGGAACAAAAGAGTTAAACATTTATTCTCAATGCTTTTTAGAGTTCTGGTTTAGTCTGTTATTTTATTTTATTAAATTAAAGAAATATATTACATTAAGCTTTCTTTTCCTGAAAATAAGGATTACAGGGACTTTTGAAAAACCTATATATTTATGTGGTGTCATTTTGTATGTTGTGATAATACATACATCATGGATATATGTTATTTATCTTAATTTGGAAATAATCTGTGTTCTTTACTCCTAAACTACTACTTTCTTTAAGATAAAAAAGTATAATATTATGGGTAAAACATGGTTGAAGAAATGATGTATTTCTATTATGTTCTGCTCATATAATAACTGAACACCTCAGAAATACAGAGTGATATTTAAATTCAGCTGGAGGACTGTTAGGGGCCTCCCTGGTAGTGCTAGTAGTTATGAATCCACCTGCCAATGCAACAGATGCAAAAGAGAACGGGGGTGGATGGGTGGGGGTTGGGGCATTCAATCCCTTAGTCGGGAAGATCCCCTGGAGTAGGAAATGGCACCCCACACCAGTATTCTTACCTGGAATAATGTGACTATCAAAGTTCTACATCAATTCAAGCATTTTTGACAGGTTTTTATTTTCTTTTAATATGTCAGCAAAAGCATTTAACAGAACTCAGAGTGATTTTCAGTCTATCTCTCACACAGTCTTAGTACTTCATGTGAACTGTAGGCATCTGTGAAGCAATCATTTTGCTTTCTTTATTTCCCCAGTAAATTTTGTCTAAAATGACTTGACACAACATAAATTTACTTTACTTCGCTTCTAAATAGAAAAAGTCTTTTTGTTTTATGAAATAGTTTCTCGTCTTTCATATATCTTTCCAAATTGAGAAACATAATATGTACTAGAATCATTGTTAATCTCACCTTACTACAGACTTTTAGTCAAGAAAACATAAAACTCTGCATATTATAATTACTACAAATCTAAAGGTTAACTTGGACATAATTTTTCAGTGTATCATCTGCTAGACTTGAAAAGCAATGATTAATTTTGCATTGTCTCAGACTCCCCAAAAACCTTTATAAACATTTTTCCAAGTTGTGTCTCACAGAAATCAGGAAATTTCAAACTATACTAATTCACATAGTACCTATATTAAAAACTAATCAATTTTTAATGACAAAATATACTTAGTCTTAATATTATTAAAGGAGATTTGCTTTTTTGTGTGTGATCTTTTGGAATTTCTATTTTTGTCTTGCTATATTATTTCCATTAATGTAGTAGGTGG
>SJYC01133341.1:0-28813 GCA_006408675.1 Madoqua kirkii
AGGACTGAAGTCATGAACAGAGCGCATGCGTGGATTCCCTTCAGTGACCTTTTACTTTATGGTAAATTATTCAGTCACGTCCCTATTACTCAGGATATGGATTGTGACTGTTATTCACCTGTTTCTGTTTTTGCTCAACTTTATTTTTGCTGCTTAAATCTTCCTTATATAAAGATATATAAACACAAGCTGCCACAAATAAAGTACCTTTGTTTCACTGGAGGCTTGGGTTCCCCACGTCCCTCTTTTCGTCAACTCCAGTCCCTAGGTCCCGGTCTGTAAAGACCATAACAATAGATCATTAGGAAAATATTAATGGCACTTAGAGAAAGCAGAAAAATATTAGTAATCCTTTGATAACAAACTGTTTCTTTCTGGCTTAAAGGTATTTGTTTATTCCCTATATCTTCCCCAAAAGCATAAGTGTCTATTCATGTCTTTAGTTTGCACAGCCCTAGTGGCAGTCACTAAATGAATGTTTAATAAGAGATATAATTAATTTGTTATCACTTTCATCTTTTTCAGGGTAAGTTTTAAAAAAAATGCACTTCTCTCATGTATCTTCATGGAGAAGGAAATCGCAACCCACTCCAGTATTCTTGCCTGGAGAATCCTGTGGATAGAGAAGCCTGGTGGGCTGCCATCTATGGGGTCACTAAGAATCAGACATGACTGAAGTGACTTAGCAGCAGCAGCAACATGTATCTTCAAATTCTCTTTTTCTTTTTCTCTAGTTCAATTCTTTCTGAACTGCTGCTGCTGCTGCTGCTAAGTCACATCAGTCGTGTCCAACTCTGTGCGACCCCATAGACGGTAGCCCACAAGGCTCCCCCGTCCCTGGGATTCTTCTGGCAAGAATACTGGAGTAGATTGCCATTTCCTTCTCCTGGTCTTTCTAACTGAGAAAACAAAAATGTATCCTCCCTCTCGATACTGCTCTTCATTTGTGTTCTTCCTATTTCCTCTCTATCTGGTACTAACTAGTCTTGTCATGGCTCAGGTCTTGCACAGGAAGCAAGCCATGATTCAAGTGTCCTCACTCACGTGTTCTTCCCTCTCACATCTGTGCTAAAGGGGACCATCAGACAGCTGCACCAAAGGTGGAAGACAGAAGACAAGAAGGCAGGAAGCCTGTAGGCATCCATGCAGTCATCACTCTCCTCTGAACTGTACCTCTCTCAAAGACATTCATTTAAAATTTAGTCCTATCATCCTGCTGGGAAGGAAAGTAAGAGTCTGAGGAAAATAATGTTCTCCATCAGAGCTCTAACCCAGTGATTCACCACTCTGCTTTGAGACTGTGATTGCTAAGGTCACTTTAAACAAATACTGCCTCCAAGCCTGGGCACACAGCAAAACATGATAAAATACTCCTTTAAAGGATATGAGTATCCTTATATATAGCTATTTTGACAATTGATTTCTACCAGCTGCTGAAAAAAGAAAAGACAAAATAACCTGAAGATAACAATGAACCATAAAGCCCATTACCTCTGTCCTATTCTCATTTCAGTAAGTAGGGGCATTGATTTTATCTTTTCTGAATGACTCAGTATACAGGTCTTCCAACTGTTGTCTACATGATGTTGAAGGTTACAATCTAAACACCAATAACTGCCACAACTAGAATGTGGCTCTTAGCAGGATCCCACTTGTTATATACTATATCACATGTATGTTTTACCCAATGAGAATGTGTTTTCACCTCAGATATCTTTCGTCAAAAAGAACCTAATATATTCTTCCCCATCATTGCTGTATGGTTAAGAAAAAATATAAGATATTGGAGAACACACTGTCCTGTAATCATGAAAAAACAATCTAATAAATACACAAAGCTAGCTTTTCCTCCCTTATCTTTTCTACTGTATGTCTTCAGAAAAGTGCATACATGTACATAGGTTTATCTTAATTCTCACCCTATGTTTAACATAAAATATTTTCAAATGAAGATTTTCCAACCATGGGAGTTTTTAGCATCTGAGTCCAATAATTTGTCAAGTGGCTATTCTAATACATAATTTGAAGGGGGAAATTGTTTTCTCAAAGTCAGGTTTGGCTATGTTCCCAAATTTTTATCCTTTATTAGCCATGATTACTAAGCCCCAAACTTTTTAAAATATATTATTAAAAATAATAGGGTTTGGTATTTTTCTGTGTAGCATCTAGTAGAGAATTTTTTTAATAAAATATTACTGTCAGCATTCACTGACAATGTTCTCTGCTTAAGTTAATTCATGTGATCACTATGGTTTTATTAGTAAAACTTCCTTCTCAAAAAGTTGGAACTAAAGTTATATACGAAGAGATTTATCACTGACTTCTAATAAAATAAAAGAGCTCAAATTTACCTTTTAAGTGCACTGATTTAGTACATTAAGTCAATCAGTCAGTCAGTCAGTTAGTCAATAAACGCTAATTGAATACCAGACTCTGCACAGGATAAGGTTTAGGGCCAGAAAAACTAACACTAACAATACATTCAAGAATACAATTAAGTGGAGAAATTTCTACAGCTATTCTAATTGTAAACTGTTAAACTGAAGGACTAATTAATCAAAGATTTTAAATTGGTGAATAATTCAACTCTACCTTATTGTGAAAGTGAAAGTGTTAGTTGCTCAGTTGTGTCCGGCTCTTTGGGACCCCATGGACTATAGTCCATCAGTCTCCTCTGTCCATAGGATTTTCCAGGCACAAATACTAGCGTGGATAGCCATGCCCTCCTCAGGGAGTCTTCCTACCTCAGGGACTGAAACTGGGTCTCCTGTATTGCAGGCAGATGCTTTACTGTCTGAGCCACCAGGGAAGCCCACCTTATAATACTAAAATAAAACCTTATTTTTCACAGCCTCCCATTTAATAATATTTGGGTATAACTACAAATCTGTCCAGTTATACATATCCTTTTTGATTCATTTAGAGAAATAAGAGAGCAATTTCACAATTCAGGAAACAGTCATAATTGGCTTTAGTATGAAAATCTTCCAAAATTATTTCCTACTACTGAGCATATATATATATAACCCATGTAATAAACTTTTAAAATGTCAAAACACACACAAGGTATATAAAAAAAGGTGTTTCAAAATACAGGAAATACAGGATTGATCATATATAAAAAATGGAAGTGAGAAAAATGTTTCAACATGTTAGGAAACTCAGAGATGATTCCCATAATGCTGAGATCAGTGTGGTGAAAAGTTCCTCACTTATAATACTGGAAATAAAGGGATTAAGTCCTGAACAGCAGAGATTTCATTTCTAGAAATTAGCCTTTTATAAATATATTTTAACTAAGGACAAAGGCAGGTTAGTAGGTTATACAGGGCTTTTACATTTAGTTTCCTGTTCTACTTTAATTGGGTTCAATCCCTGGGTCAGAAAGTTCCCTTGGAGGAGGGCATGGCAACCCACTCCAATATTCTTACCTGGAGAATCACATGAACAGAGGAGCCTGATGGGCCAAGTCCGTAGCGTCACAAAGAGTTGGCCACAACTGAAGTGACTTAGCACACAACACACTACTTTAATTCAAAGCGATGCAGTTGAAAGAGTTTGCTTCAGACTATAGTGACCATCTAATTAATTATCTAAACCAAACAATTTTAAGGATTAAAGAGGAATTATTGATCATTAGGCTGGCAATACACAAAAATTAGAAGCCCTCATGTCTCCCAAAAGACATGATCATGCCTACTGCAGATATATCTGAATCTCTAATCCTTATTTTATCACTTTATTAATTACAAAAAATTGTGGGAATTATCTAATGCATCTAGCATCTCAATTTTCTCATTTATAAAAGATAAATTGTAATACCTAGAATTAAAATAAATATATTCAAGATGCCTGTTGTGTGTTAATCATTAAAGCATGTGCGTGCATGTGTGCATGTGTGCTAAGCTGCTTCAGTTGTGTCTGACTCTTTGCGCCCTATGGACTATAGCCTGCCAGGCTCCTTGTCCATGTAAGCATCCAGGTCATAATACTGGACTGGGTTGCTGTGCCCTCCTCCAGGGGTTTGTAGCTATTTCAAGAGATTTCTTTTCGGCATCTGATTTAAACTCTATTAAGCATAAATGATTTCAAATTTTTCTGGTGCCAAAATATTCACTGTGTGGGTATTCCAGAATATCTTCAGTCCATACAAATATTTATCTCTCATCCTCTTGCTTGTCATCATTGCCAGGAGAGGAACATGATCACTAACTCCAAAAGATAAGAGACATGAGTAGAGTTATTCCAGGCAAACTCAAGCTAAATCAGCCAGTGTTTCAGTTCAGGTACCAGAGAACATTTTTTCATAAACAAAAGACAACAAATGTTTTCAGCTTTGGAGCCAGATAGTCTCTGTACCAGTTATCAACTCTTCCACTGTACTACAAAAGCAGCCGTAGATAAAGTAAACCAATAGTCATGGTTTTGTTCTAATGAAACTTTACTCCTGGAGACTGAAATCTGCATTTCATATTATTTTCATGTGTCATAAAATATTTAAATTTCTATCAACCATTTAAAATTATAGAAACTATTCTTAACTCATGAGATGTGCAAAAATAGGTTGAAGATCTCATTGGACCATCAAGCTGTAGTTTACTGACCCCTGTATTAACTTGCTCTTTATTTTTAAATACCATTGAGGTAAATTTTTGTAGCTTTGTATTATTTTCATGGCAGCAAACTGATACAGCCTCAGTACAGAATGGTCCAACACCATCACTTGCAGGCATGCATGCACGCAAAGTCAGTTAAGTTGTGTCTGACTCTGCAAACAGTGGATTGTGGCCAGGCTCCTCTGTCCATGGGATTCTCCAGAAAGGAATACTGGAGTTGATGCCATGCCCTTTTCCAGGGGATCTTCCCCACACAAGGATGGAACTCGCATTTCCTGCATATGTATAATTAACTGCTACTGCTGCTAAGTCACTTCAGTCCTGTCCGACTCTGTGTGACCCCATAAATGGCAGCCCACCAGGCTCCCCCATCCCTGGGATTCTCTCAAGAATTCTTCTTCAAAGCATGGAAGTGAAAAGTGAAAGTGAAGTTGCTCAGTCATGTCCGACCCTCAGCGACCTGTATTCAATTTTGGCAACCCTTTACTCTGGCATGCCGATTATAATTTATTTTAAAATTGTACTAAGAAAGAACTATAAAATCAGGTGGCATCCAGAACATTTTCACTTGCTTTCTGGAAACTGCAAATAAAACTAGCTACTTTGTAAATTGTAAGTGAATGTAACATGTACCACCAGTGCACTGAGAAATACCAACGTTTTTTTGTTTTTGTTTTTTTTTTTCTGAAGCAATAACCAACTTGTCAGGTAGTGACAGCTCAGTGGGCCTAACTCCATCAGTGACAACGTTTGATATCTCCATTGCGATCTCTTAATGGACAAGTAGAACTTCCCTAGTGGCTCAGATGGTAAAGAATCTGTCTGCAAAGTGAAGGATCCAGGTTCGATCCCTGGGTTGGGAAGATCCCCTGGAGAAGGAAATGATAACCTACTTCAATATTCTTGCTTGGAGAAATTCATGGACAGAGGAGCCTGGAGGGCTATAGTCCTGGGGTTGCAAAGAATTGGACAAGACTGAGCAACTAACATATAATGGACAAGTAACATGAATGAAAACTGATAAATTAACTAAATAGTGAGGCCGTTAGAGTGAGGTGGATAGTGCCATAGCGGTCCAGAGAAGCAAACTCAAACTTAAGGCCATAAATGCCTAAAGGTTGAGAAACTGATACTTAACCAATCACAGATAGCCAACTAACTTCAGTTCAGTCGCTCAGTCATGTCTGACTCTTTGCGACCCCATGAATCAGAGAACGCCAGGCCTCCCTGTCTATCACCAACTCCCAGAGTCCACTCAGACTCGTCGTTTGAGTCAGTGATGCCATCCAGCCATCTCATCCTCTGTCATCCCCTTCTCCTCCTGCCTCCAATCCCTCCCAGCATCAGAGTCTTTTCCAATGAGACAACTCTTCACATGAAGTGGCCAAAGTACTGGAGTTTCAGCTTGAGCATCATTCCTTCCAAAGAACACTCAGGGTAGATCTCCTTCAGAATGGACTTGTTGGATCTCCTTGCAGTCCAAGGGACTCTCAAGAGTCTTCTCCAACACCACAGTTCAAAAGCATCAATTCTTTGGTGCTCAGCTTTCTTCAAAGTCCAACTCTCACATCCATATATGACCACAGGAAAAACCATAGCCTTGACTAGACGGACCTTAGTCGGCAAAGTAATGTCTCTGCTTTTGAATATACAATGTAGGTTGGTCATAACTTTTTTTCCAAGGAGTAAGCGTTGATAAATTTCATGGCTGCAGTCACCATCTGCAGTGATTTTGGATAGCCAACTAGGTTTTTCCAAATAGAGCAAATGCTTAAACTATTGCCAATCAAATAATTCCCTGGCTTTACTTAAGCATCTTCTCTATAAAAGTCTTTCCCTTGGTTTCTATCAGTGGAAATCTACTGAAAACTTTCAGTTTGGTGCTGCTAGACTAGAACCAGTTTTTACTCAGATTCTTGAATTTTTACTGTACCTTAGTTTATCTTTCATGAAAAGTGAAAGTTGCTCAGTCATGTCTGACTCTGTGAACCCATGGACTACTGAGTCCATGGGTTTTTCTAGGTCAGAATACTGGAATGGGTAGCCTTTCCCTTCTCCAGGGGATCTTCCCAACCCAGGGATCAAACCCAGATCTCCTACCTTGCAGGCAGATTCTTTATGAACTGGTCACAAGGCAAGCAGTTTATTTTTTAATAGAATTAAACTTGACTAGTGACATAGATTGGAGAAGGCAATGGCACCCCACTCCAGTACTCTTGCCTGGAAAATTCCATGGATGGAGGAGCCTGGAAGGCTGCAGTCCATGAAGTCGCTAAGGGTCGGACACAACTGAGTGACTTCACTTTCACTTTTCACTTTCATGCATTGAAGAAGGAAAATGGCAACCCACTCCAGTGTTCTTGCCTAGAGAATCCCAGGGACAGGGGAGCCTGGTGGGCTGCCTTCTATGGGGTCGCACAGAGTTGGACACGACTGAAGTGACTTAGCAGCAGCAGTGACATAGGGTTACTTCCTATCACAACATACTTTGACACAATGTGTATATATATAAATGATCAAGATTTGACTTCCAGGGCTTTATTTAATATCAAAGATGAACATAGTCATAACTCAGAGATACTGTGTATTTGGTTCCAGATCACCAAAATAAAACAAACACAATAAAGCAAGGCACTTGAAGTTTTTTGATTTCCTAGTGAATATAAGAGCTGTTTAAACTACACTGTAGTCTATTAAGTGTGCAATAGCATTATGTCTACCAAATGTATATACCTTAATTAAAAAATACTCTAGAATTACTCTAAAATACTCTGCTGCTGCTGCTAAGTTGCTTCAGTCGTGTCCGACTCTGTGTGATCCCATAGATAGCAGCCCACCAGGCTCCCCCATCCCTGGGATTCTCCAGGCAAGAACACTGGAGTGTGTTGCCATTTCCTTCTCCAATGCATGAAAGTGAAAAGTGAAAGTGAAGTCGCTCAGTTGTGTCTGACCCTCAGCCACCCCATGGACTGTATTGCCCACCTGGCTCCTCAGTTTATGGGATTTTCCAAGCAAGAGTATTGGAGTGGGGTGCCATTGCCTTCTCCACTAAAATACTCTAAACCCTGCCTTATCATATGATGGCTAAAAGTCCTAGCCATCATCTGACAAGGGAGGGTTGCTATAATTCCACAGTTTATAAAAGATGCAGTATATGCAAACACCATAAAGCAAAGTCCAATAATATGAGGTATGCCTGTATATATAACCAAATAAAATATAACAAGTTTAAAAGTTAATATTATGGTCCTCCTATTTAAAAGGCAAATACTGTTTACTTTTCATGACCATATCATTAATCTAGAAATTTTACAGGGCCTAAAATTTACTCCATAGGAGATTAAATATACAACTCAAGAAAATAAATATAAATGTCAAATGTCCTATTTAGGCAGATATGTTTGGCTGTCACCATCAAATTTTAAAATCTCTAATGTGACCCAAAGCAATTCCATTACATACACTAACCTTCCATCAGAGAGTATAAAGCAAGTCAATTATGGTCTGTAAAGAAATAACAGAAATTGTTCCTCCATACAAACAAAAGCAAATAAATGACACTCTGGGTGAATTTTTTTCTTATCTGCAAGTAATTCTTATGTTGCTCAAAAGAAGCTGAGGTCTGGTGCCTTGAAATAATGCAATTGTTAATCTAGGAGTTGTTGTGTCTTTTCTGTGCCCTAAGTTATTGCTCAAAGCACATTAATATAAATTCTGCATTGCAAATATCCTCCCTTGACTTAAGGAAATGAAAGGGCAAACAAGGAACAACCACATACTTTGCTCACCTTTTACCACACAATCAATTGCATTCAATCTGTTGCTAGAAATCCTCTAGCTCTGCTTAGCCTTAAATCACTAGTATTCAGAGGTTTATTGAACATTCACACTCATATGTCGTTTGCAGGAAGTCTAATTGAAAGATTTACAGTTGGTTGAGTGCTTCATTTAGACTGCACATGTTTAATAAAAGCTTTTTAAGGTACTAATCTCGACTCAGGAAACAACAAAAGCGCTTGAGGGTTAAAGAATAAAACATCGTAGGTAAATGTTATGGTGTGACATTTCCTCATAATGTTTCCAAAGTAACTGGATTTACTGGCTTTGAATTGTTTTCACATATCTAATGCACTTTGCTGGAAAAATTTAGCCTATTAGTTATACCATGTGACAGAAAAGTGATGGTAGAATTACTTCTCACTCAAAATGCTGTGGTTAGCTGAAAATAGTGTCAATAATTATTGCACTGTAGGAGAAAGTCTAAAATAATATCTCCAGTGAAATAATCCTGAACATCTTCTCATACAAATAAATCTAATTAAGTAGTAGGAACTGACTTTAGTCTATGTTACTCTGTAGTTATTTTAAAATGTGATTCTGATTTTCCACTTGCATTATTGAACCATAGGCATTGTTTATGGGATGAAGCTGCACATTGGGAACTCATTTTACACAAATAATTCTTGTTGCCATTTAGCTTTATATTTCAAAGAAAATGTGAAACTATGTAGAAAAGGAAACCAAAATTAAGATTCAAAAAATGAGGCAGGAATAACCTTCAAAGAACATAGACACATCAGCATCTGAATTCTCTCTGGCTTGGTGTTTTGGAACAGACCACATAGCAATCAGAAACATTACAAGGTGCTAACAAAGACTACTACAGGATAAAAATGGAATCTGTGGGCCAGCTCTTTCAGGAGAAGTTTCTTTGATCTGTCTACCTTCTCACTACTCAGCACACATTGGTGCTTTGCTATTTCCTTAGCATGGTGGACTAAATACTAATCCTACTGCATGATGCTGAGCAGGTTTTTGAACTCTATTGTTTCTAAAATAAATTCTTTTTTTTCTTTAATTAAAGTGTTAATCCAGAGTTATCAATGCCTCATTTGGATTAGAATTTGAGTAAAAATCCTGAAGGTTACAATTTCTTAGGAATGCCTTGATGATAAAGTGAGGCTTGAAACACTTTAGTGTATTATGATATACATATCCATCCTTTTCTTAGACTTCAATTTATAATAGATGAAATAAAGAAAAGCACTCTTAAAACAAATAGCCAAAATTACTAACATGAAGATTAATGGATAAATTCTCACTGATTAGGTTGTTAGAATTTCTCCAAATAAAAAGTATTTTAATCTAATTTTGATTTCAGTTTGTCTGACACAAATTCAATAGTTCCATTCACATTTTGGAATGCTTGAAGAATAGTGATGGAAGGGAAGGGCAACATGGAGTACAGTATTCCAAAAGGGATCAAATGTTTGGGCTTTCCTTTCATCCACTTAGCAAACAACTATTGAGCATCTCATATAACTTTCTAAGTGTTGGAAACAGGGCAGTGAACAGACATGCTTGTGGTACTCATGAATCACGTGGGAAAAAGAGATAATTAAAAATAAATAAGTAAGCATTTTCTTCATGAGTTTTGCAGAGAAAAGTGAAGCTTACAAAGAGAGGTCGCAAATGGGGTGTGGGAGTTATTTTACCATTTTTGTAGAGTGTTAGAAAAGTCACACTGATAATGTGATTTTGAACAGAAACTAAGGGAAGTAACAGAGTGAACCACATGGATCACTAGGGAGAACAATCAGCAACATTTTCATTCTAGTTTTATGTTAAGTCAAAATCAGCTAAAGCTACATAAGCAGCATTGTCTGGCAGAATTGTTTTTTGAGTCATTAAATCCTTGAAAGCTTTATTCAATACAGCACAAAATTTGCCATCTTCATCCTCATTTATCATTCCCTTCAGTTCTTTTCTGAGCTGGCTTTCTCTCTCATCTTGTCTTTCAAATAAGGCCCTCAATACAATCTTCCTCACTACATCAAATAGACTGCACAATTGCACTGTCATCACTTTCTGGTTTTTGTTTGTGTAACCATTGCAGGTTTAAGATAAGAATTTACCCATTTTCTCTGAAAACTGAATTTACCCATTTTCCATCTACATTAGTTTAATTTGGTGTATTATCTGATAATGCATTAATTTCTTTACTGTGTGTTATCCATAACAACAGATGCATCCTTTCATCCCAGTAACTGCACACTTGCCATTACTCCTGCTTAGAAAATAAGTCTGTATTAGTTCTCTACTGCTTTGTAACAAACCACTCCAAACTTGGTGGCTTAAGGCAAGACCTGTTTACCTCATATTGCGGGGATGGGGGGCATGGAGGTGCGGTCAGAAGTCTAGGCAATGTACAATTCAGCTTGTTCTCTGCTTAGCATCTCACAAGGCTGAAGTTAAGGTGTCAACAGCACTACTTTCTTTTCTCAAGGCTCTGAGAGTGAATCTGCTGTCAAGTTCATTTAGCTTGGCTAAATTTTGTTGGCTAAATTTTGTTCTTGCAACTAGAGGAGAGGGTCCCTGTGTCACTGCTGACTGTCAGCCCAGGGACCTGGCTTTGCTCTTAGTGGCTGACTCCACTCCTCCTCATGGTTTACAAGTAGCCTTTCCAGCAACAGCAGTTCTAATGCACACACTCTGAATCTCTGCCCTCCCTTCATCTTCACCTTTCCTGCCACCAATGATCCCCTCATGTGTTCCATTTCTTGACCCTCCACATAGAGAATGGGGTTTCAACTTTTAAGGACTCAAATATTTAGGCTGAGTCTACACAGACAATTTAAGATAATCCCCCTATTGTAAGTTTAGATGATTAGTAGTTTTGTTTTTAGCTGCAAAGTTCCTTCACAGTAGCACCTAGGTTTGTGTTTATTAGCCAAGGGGCAGGAATTGTGGGGGAACATTTTTAGAATACTGTCTACCATGAAGTGCTCAAACATTATGTCAGCATGTGCTGTCACTAAAAAAAATACAGCTACTTAATTATACTTTTAGAAAGTAAGTGATAATGATACTGAAGTTGCTAAGTCATGCCTGATTCTTTTCGACCTCATAGACTACAGCCTACCAGGCCCCTCCGTCCATGGGATTTCCCAGGCAAGAGTACTGGAATGGGTTGCCATTTCTTCTCCAGAGATCTTCCCAACACAAGGATGGAACCCAGGTCTCCCACATTGTAGGCAGATGCTTTACCATCTGAGCCACCAGGGAAGTCCAAGGACTAGTATCATCTTTGTGTTATAGATTGAGAAATTCAATGGGTCTGCATAATTCCAGACCACATGATTCTCCTCATATGACATGCATTGAAATGTCAGGTAATGTCATCCATAGATAAGCAGAAGTCAAGGTAGTTATTTGAAATTAACCTTGTGCTCAGACTCTTTCGACTCCATGAGCTGTAGGCTGCCCAGCTCCTCTGTCCATGGAATTTTCCAGGCAAGAATACTGGAGTGGGTTTCCATTTCCTTCTCCAGAGGATCTTTTGACTCAGGGATCGAACTTGCATCTCCTGAGTGTACTGCATTGTAGGTAGACTATTTGCCACTGAGCCACCTGAGAAGTCACAAATTAACCTTAATTAAGCAATTATTTGAGTTTAGATTATAGATAAGGTACCTGAACCACTCCTCTCAGGAACAATAAATATTAGTCTGCCACATTGAAATGCATTGCATTTGAAATTATCATTGGTCCTTTTAAAAATATAATATTTTTTGCTACTTAGATAAAACAACTCGCCATTCAAAAGAAATTTTTTAAATATATTACACTTATATAGAAATAAAATGTTTCTAAGTATTAATTTAAAAAAATACAAAATATGTGTTTGCCAATACTAGAATTACATCATGAGTCTCCAAAAGGCATGGGTGTGCTCAGTTGCACACTGTGTCTGACTCTGTGTGACCCTATGTACTGTAGCCCACCAGATTCCTCTGTCCATGGGATTCTCCAGGCAAGAATACTGGAGTGGGTTGCCATTTCCTCCTGGGATCTTCCTGATCTTCCTGCCATCCCGGGATCTTCCTGGGATGCAAGAAACCCATGTCTCTTGCATCCCCCACATTACAGGCAGAGTCCTTACCACCAAGCCACCAGGAAAGCCCTCTGAAAGGCATATTTTTTTAAAATAATCTAGTAACAATTAGAAAAGCAAAAAAATTAATGATGTAAAGGAGTGACAATATTTTTAACATTAATTTTAGATCACTAAAGTTAATTAAGCAAATTTTAAAGCAATTTTGGGTTTATAATAGCATCAACTATGAACTTCAGATTCTGCATATTATGTGTTTATTCTAGAAATTTTGATTAGATATAAGTAAATCAAAACAGCATGATGATTTTCACAGTTAAGTATCCCCAAAGTACAAACAGAGAAGAAGGAATGTTTGGCATGCACATTTAACTAACAGTCAAATTATCAGATTTGCAAACATACTGGCAGATGTGATCAAATTAGATAATTTCAGACCAAAAATTTTTAAGACATTAATAGTGTATTTTTCCCTATTATTTGATGAATATATTAATATACTGGAGAAAGCATTCCCTGATTTGTATTATGGATTATGAATGTATATTCATAATAGACTCTGATGCTGAGAAACATTGAGGGCAAGAGGAGAAGGGGGCAATGGATGATGAGATAATTGGATGGCATCACTGACTCAGTGAACATGAGTTGGGCAAACCCTGGAAGATAGTAAAAAACATGGAAGCCTGGCATGCTGCAGTTCATGGGGTTGCAATGTGTTGGATACAATTTAGCAACTGAAAAACACAGTCTACAAAAAGCAATGATATAAATTTTCTCATTTCTCAAGACTCAGGAAACATAATATATAGAATCCATTTATCAGCATGTTATGTATCATTATTTGCAGTATAGAATTTGTTCCCCTGATCTTTTAATTTGTAGGTTTTATTTCAGAGAAGACAATCTTTAATTATAGCAAACAATTGTTTTTTTTCCAAAAAATGATGAATGTTTATATTAATAGAGATTAAACACAATAAGAGCTATTTTTTTTTACTGTGATATACATGATTTTTTATTTCTGATAATTCAAAAGAAAGATAACCTTTGTATTAAATGGTGTATTGGGTACAGAGAATAGAATAAAATTTAAGGTTTTTCTAGCATGTTAGAACTTCAAGAACTTAGCTTTTAACACCTGGTATGACTTTAAGGGACTTGACATTTTCTATACTGCAAAGAAAAAAAAAAAATGTCTGCCATAGGAAACAACTGGGGTAAAGTTAAACATGAGTAGAGCTCAGAACCTTTCTACTCTAGCTGACTGTGAATTTTTAACTTATTTTCAGGCCACCCATCTAGTTTTCTGGGTAGGTAGATTTCTTTTCACTAGGCTAAAGCCAGAGGAAGTAGCCAAAGGTCTTCATTCTGAGATTCCGCCTGGCATGCACAGGGTTACCCAGGGAAGCCCAGTGCACTATTTTTTATAGCATAGCATAGAAATGGAGGTTTGCGTGTATCAAATCCTTGACAAATGTTCCAGCAGTTAAGTAAAACTTTGTTTATATTGCGTGCCTCTCAACAGAAATTAAGAACAGTGGAAACAATTCGCGCAAGTGGTTGGCAATCTTCTCTCGTTCTCTTTTAGTGAATATGACAAGCTCACCTGCTGTGGGAGGCTGAAAATAAAGGACAATCTCACCACATTAATAAAACATGAGCCACAACTGAATCTGAGGCCAACTAAACCACCAGAGACTTACTGTGACGCTTAATTTTGTCGATGATGGAAGTACTTTAGCCCGAGGTAACTTTCATAGAGGCCATATTTGCGTGCAAACCTTCACTTAAGGCACTGCAGACAGGCAGAGTTAATGTTCATAGGAGTGTAAACTTACAGTAAAAGGCAGGAACCACATAAGTTGTTACATCACTCAAGGCAGTCAACTTTGGTATGCCCTAATGTTTTATTGAAGCTCATCTCTCCTCACAAGAGATCTGAAAACCCACTTAATGCCCTCAGAAAATTGTCTGTTTTGGCTGCATGGACTGGTTCCTAATCACAGAAAGATAAAAACATCAAAATAAGCTAATCGAGTTTTGCCATGAAATACAGTCTCAAGAGAACTAGAAGTAAAAGGGGGAGGTTGCTGGGAGAATCTATTAAGTTCAAGGGTTTACTGAAATTCAGGTGAGGGTGCTTAAGTAAAAAAAGAGGGAACAGAGGCAGCAGACAAGAGGTAGAAGAAAGAAGGAAAAAAAAATCCTTCTAGGAAATGGAATAAGCAAGATCCAGCAAAATTAAGTAAAATCATGATTATATTTTGTATCAGTCAGACAGCAATTGAAATGATGTTGAAGCATTGAAACAGTATTACCATGATTTCTCATAAAAATATTCTTCAGAAAATCATTTTAAATAAAAACTCATAACAGAATGTCTCCAGAGAAAGGACATTTTATAAAAGTGAATTTCTCCTTCTGTCAATTATATATTCTCAGGCAATGATTTCAAAGTTGTATTTACATTTATTTCCATACTTCTTTCTTGAAACTGAGAAAATTTGATTTCTTTAATTAATGGGAACAATTTATCTTTTCAATCAGAGAATGTTTGAAAATAATAAGAATCAAAAACAAAAACCATTATTGGAAACCCCCTAGGCTTTATTGTTAATTGACTCTTCAATTATTTGAAGGATTTTAACCAAAGGCTTATGGAAAGGAGTCTATTAAGGAAACAATGCAACTTACAGTAGAATTAATGCTTCTCGATCACAGTGTGCTTCAGTTTATCATGACTAAACTAACACCATGGTTTAGAAAGTATTCTATCACTTTTTGGCAGCTGTAAAATTTTATATCTAATAACTCATAGAAATTCTTTCTGGGAGGCAATGGTACCTACTAACTGATTCATAGTATTTGCTATAGAAGGGGCTGATGTTTTGATCAAGGTATAAGAACACAAATTTAGAAGCATGTGTTTTCACCTTTGCAAAGGCTTCTGTGTCATGTTCTCTCTTATTTCCACAGCAAGAAAAGTTTTAAGGTGGAAATAGACTATATAAGTGCATGTCATCTTGATGGTTCTTGTCATATATTGTATTAAGTGAGAACCTAAGCTGAATATAGACTGTTGGAAATGATTGTCACTGAGGTAAAAAATTCCTGCTATTCTTTCAAACCGAAACAAAAATATTACCTTAGGGAACATTTGCAAACCATTTCTTCTTCTACCTGAATTCACCCAACATATGCATTTTTGTGGCCCAGACACATTCTTCTTCAATTTTTAATAACTTGATACCACTTTATTTCTTTTTTTTAATTGAAGTAAAGTTGGATTTACAATGTCGTGTAGTTTCTGGTATACAGTCAGATGACTTAGTTTTACACAAATAATTTTTTCAGATTATTTTCTTTTATAGGTTATTATAAGATATTAAATATAGTTCCCTGTGCAATATAGAAGGGCTTGGCTATCTGTTTTATAAATAGTACTCTGTGTCTGATCCAACATTTACAAATTGATGTGTTTTACATTCAGTATCTGAGTTGCAGCTTCTCTTGAATATCAGAAGATATGGCAGGACCTGGCACACATTATCAGTTAGCACAATTGGACCCTGTGGTTAGCCTTCTCTAAACCACAACTACCTCCATCTTCCTTGTGGCCTCATGAGCATAAGACAAATATTCTTTGCCTCTTGTTTTTAAATTTTTACATTATGTTTCTCTGTATCATTATCACTATCAAAAACTAGAAAATGTGTATAAAGTTAGAGAAGTTTATAATTCAAGGGACTAGAAGAATACATATCTTTCAAGCATGAAGAGTGTGCCTGTGATATCATGATTAAGGACTTCAGGTGATTTGGTATGGCAGACACAGCGTACACAGGAAAAAGTGATGACAAGACCTAAGGCTCAGATATAGAACACCCTTGTATGTATACTATGCCAAAAAGTTTACCTATTTCCACAGGCAATAAGGGAACCATTAAAGCAAGAAGGTGTGTGTATTAGATTCATGTTTAAAGTGATGAAACTGTAATACAGTATAGAGGCAAAAAAAAAAAAGGAAAAAAAAAAGGTAGGAAGAACACTTAAGAAGCGATTACAGCAATCTATGAGGGAAAATAAGGTGTGAAGTAGTGTTACGCTCCCTAAATTTGAATAATCAGCTCTCATTTTTATAGATGTTATACACATAATAAATACTGGCATTTACTTAACATTTTTTTTTCTTTTCAATGACTCATTTTAAAAGGAAACTTTAAATTACTACCATTATAAATGGCATGATAGAATTACTTGTCAGAAATAGAAACTGAATTCAAAGAAACAGAATCACATCTTGAATCATAGCTACATAGGTATCTTGCCATCCAAGGCTTTCAGCCTAAAGTTACCCAAACTTGGTTGAAAAGGACAGTTCTAGGTATACATTAGCTCTTCTCTGAGATTTTTCTTTATATAATAAGAAGGATTGAGAGAGAATTAAAAACTGAATAACTTTTTGTGCATGGGTCAATATCACTTAAAATCATACCAGATAAATAAGTGCTTAAAATGAACTTAGGGCTTCTCTGATGACTCAGACAGTAAAGAGTCAACCTGCAAAGCAGGAGACACAGGTTTGGTCCCTGGGTTGTGAAGATCTCCTGGAAAAGGGATGGCAAACAGAAGGGGAAAAGGTGAAAGTAGTGACAGATTTCCTTCTTTGGAGCTCTAAAATTACTGCAGATGATGACTGTAACCATGAAATTAGAAGATGATTGCAACTTGGAAAGAAAGCTATGACAAACCTAGATAGTGTATTAAAATGCAAAGTTGCCACTTTGTCAACAAAGGTCCAAATAGTCAAGGCTTTGATCTTTCCAGTAGTCATGTATAGATGTGAGAGTTGGATCATAAAGAAGCCTGAGTGCCAAAAAATTGATGCTTTTAAACTGTGGTGTTGAACAAGACTCTTGACAGTCCCTTGGACTTAAATTTGACTACCTATTTCTAACAACTGACTCATTGGAAAAGGTTCTGATACTGGGAAATATTGAAGGGAGAAGGAGAAAAGGGTGACCGAGAATGAAATGTCTGGATGGTATTCAATGGACATGAACTTGGGAAAACTCTGGGAGATGGTAAGGGACAAGGAGGCCTGGAGTGCTGCAGTCCATGGGGTTGCAAAGAGTCAGACCCAACTTGGTGACCGAAAAATGACAACAACAAAATGACATTGCCCACTTGCTATGTATCTCACTTTGTGGGAAATCTCACGAGGGCTGTGGCCACGGCAGTGAGGAACTAGACTCAAAACCAATTAGAAAGCCCAAATCATTAAATGAGGGACTACATTTAACTACTAATTTCTCCTCTCAAGTGCCTTTCTTTTTTTTTTTTTTTTTGATATTAGAGTCAATCTAGTAAAAAGAAAATTTCAGTGGAACAATATAAAAAGTGAAATATATGGAAAGGTCATAGTCATTATAAATATTAATATACATATATACTATGTATATAAGATAAAGCTATAATGTGTGTGTGTGTGTGTGTGTGTGTTCATGTGCATGCTCACTCATATCCTACTCTTTGTGAGCCTAGTAGGTTCCTCTATCTATGGAATTTTCCAGATAAAAGTACTGGAGCAGGTTGCCATTTCCTACTCTGGGGGATTTTCCTGACCCGGGGATTAAACCTGACTTTCTTGTGTCTCCTATTTGGCAGATGGATTGTTTATCACTGCACCACCTGGGAAACCCACATCTATAATACTTATATATAAATTCACATAAGATAGGAAAGAATAATAGTCATATATGTAATATATAAAAACATATAGATAATACTTTTATAATAAATAACATCATATAATAATATGTTTTATATATTTCCTATAATTTATTGACAGAATTACAGAAAATCATTTATTTTAAATACATTGTAATGGTTAAGGATTTTTTTAAGTAATAATAATGATGATTATGGGCCCCAAATTCTTTGCCAATCTTGATTTAAACTGTTATTGAAACTAAAAATCACAAGTTCCTCAAGTTTCTCACTAGGTGGTAAAACCTTGACAAATGTGCTTTAGCAATACAAAAAGATAGATTGACCATTATTAATATAAACAGCCTACATTTCCCTTAGGAAAGGAAAACGATTGTTGCATATTTACCTGTTTTTATAAACAATAAAGGTAATATCTAGCTATTTTAAGAAAAAATAAATAAAAGAAAGTGCCTGTGTTTTATATACAGTGTATGCCCTTATTTTCCACCTAGACTACTTTACCTTACCTGTCTGTTTTCATAGGCATTTACATTCTGACCCTTTTTGTTGCTTGTTAGAGTGTTTAGAGTGTTAATTCTTTCTCCTGTGAATCTCTAAAATTTCTCATGAAACGTAACTCTGCCTGATTTGTATTTTCATTTTTTTTATTATTTTTAATACAAATTTAACAATGTCTATACCTCTCCCATCTTAACAGACTCAAGGATCCCTAAGAGCAAATCTCATATACACTTCAGTTTTCCAGTCTCCAAAACAGGGCATAAGATTGTTAGAAACCCTCAACAGTGTTTTCAGAACTAGGAAATACACAAAAATGAGACAAGTTAACAAGTCCTATCTTTAAATGAAAAGGTACAATAAATGGTTTACTATCCAAAAACTTCTAAAACCTTGAAGAGACTGCTTTACTTACCCATGGAGTAAGAGGTGGAATGGCATTCTCTTTGCTCTCTCAACCTGGGATGAGACAAACATTTTTTGACTATCACATTATATTTCTATAAATAGCTTTACCTCTACCTATATTTGAATTAACTGACCTAGAAAGATATAATGATAAGTCACTTGACATTTAAAGGATTATATGTCAGAATGATATTCTACTAATTAACTTCATGAACTAACATTTTGAATACCTGCATTTTCTAGCATTCAAAGAGAAGCTACAGCTATCACTGTAGCCCAGTTTAGATAGCTCTCTAGGGAATAGCTTTTATGCTATCTGAGGCAATGTGTTAATGTCCTAAATTTTTTTTTTATTGGATCCTCTGTCATGTTCATTTCACTCAATGGAAACCAAAGCCCTTATATCAGCCTATGCAGCCTCAATGATCTCGCCTCCAGTTTCTCAGATCCCTTTCGTACTTCACTCCACTCTCCTTGTCTCTATGCTGACCACACTGTCTGCTGGTTGTTCCTTGAGATTAGACATCCTCACATTCTAGGACTATTCAATGGCCTGTTCCTTCTGTCTAGACTGCTCTTTTTTCAGGTATCCACATGGACAACTCCCTTGGCTTCTTCAGGTCTGTGCTTAAATGTCAGTTCAGAGAGGACCATTTAGGATATGTTATTTAATATTTACACTATTGTACCTCAATCCTCCCAAATTCTCAATAATCTTTCCCCTGTTCCACTTTTTTTGCCATAGAATTTATCACCTTCTAACACACTGCGGAGTCGGACACAACTGAATGACTGAACTGAACTGAACTGAACACACTGCAGTGGATTACAGTCTTGTTAAGAAGTATTCACCTCCCTCCCTCTTTCATTTTAAGATAAACTGTAACTCCCTGGCCACATGTCTTGATCTGGCCAATAGCATGTGAATGGATGTGATGTAGGCAGAGGTTTGTACAAGTCTGTGAGGTTTGCTTTGTTTGTTCCTGGGACATCTACTGTGAGAAGGATAGGTCTGAGTAGTTGCTGGTTGAAAAAGAATGAGGAACCCCATGAAAGAGAAACCATTCTGCACCCATGAGCCAAGCCCAGGCTTGGCTCAAACTGAAGCACAACCATCTGAGTCCACCCACAGACCAAGCTGCAAGAAAGATAAATGTTTATTTTTCTAAGCCACAGAATTCATAGCAACTTGCTATTATGGCAATAGCAGACTAACATATATAGAATATGTTCATCTGTTTTATCTTTCTCTGCCAGAACATCAGTTCCACGAAAGCAGGGAGTTTGGCTTATTTTGTATCCAAATGCTTAGAACAGGGGATGACACATAGTAGTGACTTAATTAAAACTGTTGAAGGAATTAATCAATATATATTATTAGTTAATTTCTAAAGTCACTGTGTACATTTAGGATAAGCCCTCAATTCATACAAATACGATACATTTTGGTAATTGAAGAATATTTAATATCCAAAGAGGAAATATATACTTTTTTTATTATTTGATAATGTCAAAGTAACATAAATAATGACTCTAAAATATATTTTGAAGACTAACACATAAGAATAACTAGAAAATCCAAAAAGCTAAATAATGATCAAGGTGTATATTTTACTAAATAATTAAATTGTATTATAAAGCTACTAAGTTTGAAACAGTGGCACAGAAATTAACAAATATTCCATGAAGAATAAGCATAACTGAGGAACATGACATCACCAAGAAGGTGAATTAGGCGACTCTAGGCTCTGTTGTCCCACAAATATCAAAACACTGATAGATGTCAACAAACACAGCTCTGGGAGATCTCAGAACTCCATTTAAGAAACTTCACCAACACAATAGAATAAAAAGCCTGAGAATAACCACACAAAGGAGAAGCAGAAACAGCTTCTTTCTTTCCTGTATCATCCCACCCCTGGCTGTCACTGCTCAGCACGAGAAAGGATTACCCATCTCAAAAGAGATTCCCTCACTAGGAAAGGGAGTGCAGGGTGAGCCACTAGCTTTCCTTGCCTTGCAGGGCACAGCTGGAAGGGTCTGCGTGGGTTACATCTTCCCAGAGCCCAGCAAAGCTGAGATGAATAGGAGTGGCTGCAAATAAGAAGAGCAGGGGTTTACCAGTATCAGCCATTCAGTGGGAGTGATCACAGTTCCCAGTGACCTGCTATACAGAAAAAAACAACAGCCAGCACAGCTACGAAAAAGCCTCTGCAAATTTCACCAGTTTAAACCTCACTGGTATTCACACTGCAGACACTACTAGGTCCTCCTCCAGGTTCTCCCCCAACTCCTGTCTGAGACAGAGATCTATACTGATAGCCAGCTCAGCAAATCAAGCTTCTGGGACTGCATGAGTGCAAGTTGCAAGCCCAGACCTCAGGAGCCGGCCCCACTGGTATACACACACCTGGCACTAGACCTCCAGTTGTGCATTTACAAGCTGCTAGTCTGAATTCTGTCACCGGCTTTTATTGCCATATACACCTGTGGTGACATCCTGCAGCCATGGAGGGCATGCAGACAATCAAGGCCTCCACAGCTACTGTGGGTCTGAATTTGACTCTATTTTCAGTCATTGACCAGTACCACTAGGCATATGTATGGCTTGGCCCTCCAGCTATACACCATCATGAACCTCACAAAGTTATTAGTAGATTTCCCAAACACTATAGGCCAGGGGTGGAGGGTGGTTGACTCAAAGTGTTGTAAAAAGATTTTTTAAATGCTAATCTAGAAATATTTACCCTGCAAAGCTGTCATTCAGAAATGAGAGTGCTATAAAGACTTTTCCAAACACAAAGTTCATCATCACTAGACATGCCTTACAAGAAAGGAGTTCTTCAAAGTTAAAAGAAAATACACTAATTTGTAACTTACAAATGTATGAAAATATAAAACACATTGGTAACAGTAAGTATATAGTCAGATTTAGAATAACATAACTGAAATAAGGTGCTGAGTTAACCAATGAACTGTAGCATAAAAGTTAAAGGAAAAAAAAGTATTAAAAAGAGCTATAGCTATAAAAATATTTAATGGGAATATATTATGAAAAGATATAATTTTGATATCAATAAGATAAAATTCAGAGTGAGTAAAAAGTTATGTTTGTTTTTGTATGTGATCTGTTCATTTATCAGCCTAAAATAAACTGGGATATTCATAACAGATTTTTAAGTAAGCCTGAGAGTAACCAAAAACAAAAGCCTCTAATAAATGCACAGAAGATAAGGAAAATAGAATCAAAGAAAATCATCAATTCACAAAGGAAGACAGTAAGGAAGAAAAGGAGAAAGGAGTTATTGTTGTATAGTCACTAAGTCATATCTGTCTCTTTGTGACCCCATGGACTGTAGAACGCCAGGCTTCTATCTCCTGGAGTTTGTTCAAATTCATGTCCATTAAATGGGTGATGGGATCCAACCATCTCATCCTCTGTCATCCCCTTCTCCTCTTGCCCTCAATCTTTCCCACCATCAGGGTCTTTTCCAATGAGTCAGCTCTCTGTATTAGGTGGTCAAAGTATTGGCGCTTCAGCATCAGTCCTTCCAATGAATATTCAGGATTGATTTCTTTTAGGATTGACTGGTTTGATCTAGTTGCTATCCAAGGGACTCTCAAGAATCTTCTCTAGCCCCACAGTTGGAAAGCATAAATTCACTGGAGCTCAGCCTGCTTTATGGCAAACTCTCATACCTATACATGACTACTGGAAAAACCATAGCTTTCACTAAATTGACCTTGGTCAGACACTGATGGTTTCTGCTTGTTAATATGCTGTATAAATGGTCATGGTGGAGAGTTCAGACAAAATGTGGTCCACTGGGGAAAGGAATTGCAAACCACTTCAGTATTCTTGCCCCTGAGAACCCCATGAACAGTATGAAAAGGCAAAAAGATAGGACATTGGAAGCTGAACTTCCCAGTCTGATAGATGTCCAAGATGCTACTGGAGATCAGTGGAGAAATAATTCCAGAAAAAATGGAGAGCTAGAGTCAAAGAAAAAACAACACCCAGTTGTGTATGTAACTGGTGATGGAAGCAAGGTTCAATGCTATAAAGGGACCTGGAATGTTAGGTCCATGAATCAAGGCAAATTGGAAGAGGTCAAACAGGAGATGGCAAGAGTGAACATCAACATTTTAGGAATCAATGAACTAAAATGGACTGGAATGGGTGAATTTAACTCAGATGACCATTATATCTGTTACTGTGAACAAGAATCACTTAGAAAAAATGTAGTAGCTTTCATAGCCAACAAAAGAGTCCAAAATGCAGTACTTGGATGAAATCTCAAAAGTGACAGAATGATTTCTGTTTGTTTCCAAGGAAAATCACCCAATATCAGAGTAATCCAAATCTATACCCTGACCAGTAATGCTGAAGAAGCTGAAGTTGAATGGTTCTATGAAGACTTATAAGACCTTCTAGAACTGACACCAACAGAAGATGTCCTTTTCATTATAGAGGACTATAATGCAAAAGGAGGAAGTCAGGAGACACCTGGTTCAGTTCAGTTCAGTTCACTTGCTCAGTTATGTCTGACTCTTTGCTTCCCCAAGGATTGCAGTATGCCAGATATCCCTGTCCATTATCAACTCCTGGAGTTTACTCAAACTCATGTCCACCTGGAGTAATAGGCAAATTTGGCTTTGGAGTACAAAATGAGGCAGGTGAAAGACTAACAGAATTGTGCCAAGACAATGCATTGGGCATAGCAAACACCTTCTTCCAACAAAATAAGAGAATACTCTACACATGGAGATCACCAGATGGTCAATACTGAAATCAGAAGATTATATTCTTGCTGCCAAAGATGGAGAAGCTCTATACAGTCAGCAAAATTAAGACCAGGAACTGACTGTGTGTGTCTCAGATCATGAATGCCTTACTGTCAAATTCAGACTTAAGTTGAAGAAAGTAGAGAAAACCACTAGAACATTCAGATATGAGCTAAATCAAATCCCTCATGGGTATACAGGGGAAGTTACAAACAGATTCAAGGGATTAGATATGATAGAGAGCCTGAAGAACTATGAATGGAGGTTCATGACATCATGTGGGAGGCCAGGGATCAAGACCATCTGCAAGGGAAAAAAATAATCTGCAAAAAGGCCAAATGGTTGTCTGAGGAGGACTTAAAAAAAAAAAGGCAAAGGACAAAAAGAAAGATATACCAATTTGAATGCAGAATTCGAAAGAGTAGCAAGGAGAGATAAGAAAGCCTTCCTCAGTGATCAATGCAAATAAATAGAGGAAAACAATAGAGTGGAAAAGACAAGAGATCTCTTCAAGAAAAGCAGAGATACCAAGGGAATATTTCATGCAAAGATGGGCACAATAAAGGACAGAAACTGTATGGACCTAACAGAAGCAAAAGATGTTTAGAAGAGGTGCCAAGAATACACAGAAGAAATATACAAAAAAAGATCTTCTTGACCCAGACAACCACAGTGATGTGATCACTTGCCTAGAGCTAGACATCCTGGAATGTGAGGTCAAGTGGGCCTTAGAAAGTATCACTACGAACAAAGCTAGTGGAGGTGATGGGATTCCAGTTGAGTTATTTCAAATCCTGAAAGATGATGCTGTGAAAGTGCTGCACTCAATTTGCCAGCAAATTTGGAAAACTCAGCAGTGGCCACAGGACTGGAAACAGTCAGTTTTTATTCAAATCCCAAAGAAAAGCAATGCCAAAAAATGTTCAAACTACCAAACAATTGCACTCATCTCATATGCTAGCAAAGTAATGCTCAATTTCTTCAAGCCAGGCTTCAACAGTACATGAACGATGAACTTTCAGATGTTCAAGCTTGATTTAGAAAAGGCAAAGGAACCAGAGATCAAATTACCAACATCTGTTGGATCACTGAGAAAGCAAGAGAATTTGAGAAAATATCTACTTCTGCTTTATTGACTACACCAAAGCCTTTGACCATGTGGGTCACAGTAAACTGTGGAAAATTCTGAAAGAGATGGGAATACCAGACCACCTGACATGCCTTCTGAGAAATCTGTATGCACACCTAGAAGCAACAGTCAGACCTGGACATGGAGCAATAGACTGCTTCTTAATTGGGGAAGGAGGATATCAAGGCTGTATATCGTCACCCTGCTTATTTAACTTATATGCAGAGTACATCATGTGAAATGCTGGGCTGGATGAAACACATACTGGAATCAAGATTGCTGGGAGAAATATTAATAAACTCAGGTATGCAGATGACACCACCTTTATGGCAGAAAATGAACAAGAACTAAAGAGCCTCAATGAAACTGAAAGAGAAGTATGGGAAAATCTGGCTGAAAACTCAACATTCATAAAACTAAAACAATGGCATCTGGTCCCATCACTTCATGGGAAATAGATGAGGAAACAATGGAAACAGTGACAGACTGTATTTTCTTGGATTCCGAAATCACTTCAGAAGCTTACTGAAGCCATGATATTAAAAGATGCTTGCTCATTGGAAAAAAAGCTATGACAAAACTAGCCAGCATATTAAAAAGCAGAGACATTACTTTGTTAACAAAAGTCTGTCTAGTCAAATCTATGGTTTTTCCATTAGTCATGTGTGGCTATGACAGTTGGGCTGTATAGAAAGCTGAGCATGGAAGAATTGATGCTTTTGGACTGTGGTGTTGGAAAAGACTGTTGAGAAGCCCTTGGATTGCAAGGAGATCCAACCAGTCCATCCTAAAAGAAATCAGTCCTGAATTGGACTGACTGGAAGGACTGATACTGAAGCTGAAACTCCAATACTTTGGCCACCTGATGTGAAGTACTGATTCACTGGAAAAGACAGACCCTGATTCTGGAAAAGACTGAAGGTAGGAGAAGGGGACAACAGAGGATGAGATGGTTGGATGGCATCATTGACTCAACTGGCATGAGTTTGCATATGCTCCAGGAGTTGGTGATGGACAGGAAAGCCTGGCGTGCTGCACTCCATGGGATGCTAAAGAGTCAGACATGACTGAGAAATTGAACTGAACTGAACTGATAGGTTTGTCATAGCTTTCCTTCCAAGGAGCAATCATCTTTTAATGTCATGGCTGCATTCATTGTCCACAGTGATTCTGGATCCCAACAAGATAAATATGCCATTACTTTCCCTTTGTCCCTAGCTATTTGCCTTGAACTGTTTGGACTAGATGCCATGATCTTAGCTTTTTGAATGTTGAGTTTTAAGAAAGCTTTTTCACTCTCTTATTTGACTTTCATCAATAGGCTCTTTAGTTCCTCTTTACTTTACATCATTAGGGTTACTGAGTATTGCTTCTAACCTTCATACAGAGTTCTCAGGAGATGGGTAAGATGGTCTGGTATTTCCATCTCTTTAGAGTTTTCCAGTTTGTCAGATCCACACAGTCAAAGGCTTTAGGGTAGTCAATGAAGCAGACGTAGATATTTTTCTGGAATTCCATTGCTTTCTCTAAAGGCATAAAATTTTGTATTAATTAAGGAATAAATAAATAATAAGATATGTGTACTCTGCCTATCAGAGACTCCTTTCAGCTACAAGAACACACAGGCTCAAGGTGAAGGAATGAAAAAAGATATTTCAGTAAGTGGAAACCAAAAGATAAAAGTAGCTATATATTATTAGTTGAAATAGAATTAAGCTAAAAACTGCAACAAGAGAAAAACATGAGAAAGGATTCATCAAAAGAATATAACAGTTAAAAGACATATGCACACAGCATCTAAATTAATTAGATAAACACTAACAGATATTAAAGGAGTAATAAACAAGAGTACAATAGTAAAACACTTCAATAACATTTCAACAATTAATAGATCATTCAGACAGAAAATCAACAATGAAACTTTTTATTTGATCCATGATTTACACCAAAATATCCATCCAGCATATACAGAGCATTCCATCCAATAGAAGCAAATACACATTCTTCTCAAGGGCATATTGGAATACTGGACATTCCCCAAGAGAGATCATATGCTAGGAAGCAAAACAAATCTCACTGAGCAATTTTAAGAAAACTCTAATATCATCCCAAGTATCTTTTCTGACCAAAATGGTACAAAACTAGAAATTCATAACAGGAAGAAGTGGTCCTAAGAGAGTTTATAGTAATTAATACTTCAGCTCAGTTCAGTTGCAGTCATGTCCAACTCTTTGCCATTCCATGAACTGCAGCACGCCAGGCCTCCCTGTCCATCACCAGACAGAGTTCACCCAAACTCATGTCCATTGAGTTAGTGATGCCATCCAACCATCTCTTTCTCTGTTATCCCCTTCTCCTCCTGCCCTCAATCTTTCCCAGCCAGGGTCTTTTTAAATGAGTCAGCTATTTGCATAAGGTGGCCAAAGTATTGGAGTTTCAGCTTTAGCATCAGTTCTTCCAATGAACATCCAGGTGATCTCCTTTAGGATGGACTGATTGGACCTCCTTGCCATCCAAAGGACTCTCAAGAGTCTTCTCCAGCACCACAGTTCAAAAACATCAGTTCTTTGTTGTTCAGCTTTCTTTATAGTCCAATTCTCACATCCATACAGGACTACTAGAAAACCATAGCCTTGACTAGATGGACCTTTATTGGCAAAGTAATGTCTCTGATTTTTAATATGCTGTCTAGTTTGATCATAACTTTCCTTCCAAGGAGTACATGTCTTTTAATTCCATGGCTGCAAATACCATCTGCCGTGATTTTGGACTCAGAAAAATAAAAGTAAGCCACTATTTCCACTGTTTTCCCATCTATTTCTCGTGAAATTATGGGACCAGATGCCATGATCTTCGTCTTCTGAATGTTGAGCTTTAAGCCAAATTTTTCACTCTCCACTTTCATCAAGAGGCTCTAAAGAGTTCTTCACTTTCTGCCATAAGGGTGGTGTCATCTGCATATCTGAGGTTATTAATATTTCTCCCAGAAATCTTTATTCCAACTTGTGCTTCTTCCAGCCCAGCATTTCTCATAATGTACTCTGCATATAAGTTAAATAAGCAGGGTGACAATATAAAGTCTTGACATACTCCTTTTCCTATTTGGAACTAGTCTGTTGTTCCATGTTCAGTTCTGTTACTTCCTGACCTGATACAGGTTTCACAAGAAGCCAAGTGGTCTGGTATTCCCATCTCTTTCAGAATTTTCCACAGTTTATGGTGATCCACACAGTCAAAGGCTTTGGCATAGTAAATAAATTAACACTTAAATTAGGAAAAAAAATCTTAAAATAGGTATCTTTAATAACTTAATTTTAAAATAATAATATTACACTTAGCCCAAATTTAATAGAAGGAAGAAGATAGCAATGGTAAGAGCAGAAAATAAATGAAACAGAAATAAAAACACTAGAAATAATCAATGAAAGTAAAATCTTTTTAAAATATAAATAAAATGAATATTTAACTAGACTTAGCATGAAAAAGAATACTCTAGTAAAATTAATGAAAGAAATTTCATCTGATACCTCAGAAATACATAGGATCAAAAGAGACTTTCATTGCAGAAAGTAAAGAGGAACTAAAAAGCCTCTTCATGAGGGTGAATGAAAAGAGTGAAAAAGCTGGCTTGAGACTCAACATTCAAAACACTAAGATCATGGAATATGGTCCCATCACTTCATGGCAAATAGATGAGGAAACAGTGGAAACACTGTCAAGCTTTATTTATTTTTTTTTTGGACTTCA